>VZRN01005366.1:187485-197759 GCA_013397935.1 Dasyornis broadbenti
AAAAAAAAAAAAGAAAAAAAAAGGGTGAAATGTAACCCTATGGTTTTGAACTTGTCTTGCTTCTTTAAAATTGGGCAACTTGTTTATGAGAGCTTGTAGGAAATGGAAACTGAGCCTGCACAGGGACAGCTGAATGTTGGATGTCACAGCACTGTCTTGGCCCTGACTCGCAGCAGACTTATTAGCTCCTTGGGCAGAGCAGAATAAACAAATATACCACTGCAAGCAGTTTCCAGTAGGACTGCAGAAGTATTGTGTTGTCATCTTAGATTTTTCAGTGAAATGAATCATCTGCAAACCTCAACAGTGATCATGACTGGCCAACTCAACAAAGGTAACGAAGGCTTCCAAGGACATTTCTGTCTAGTCACAGTCAGCTGAAAGGATGGTTACTGACTGGAGATGTAAAATAAGCAGATAAAGAGTGAAGGTGTGCTGGAGGACAGGATGGAAACTGAGAACCTCAACACATTTGCAACTGGGTGATCATAAGTTTTAGGGAAAAAAGCTGTGACTGCATTTACCCTGCTTTTCTACCACAGAAGGGAAAAAAAACATTTTGCAGAAGTTATGTGCATATAAAAGGTTTAAAGTCTCTTAATTACATGTAAGACAATTTTGTTCTTTTAGCTCAGTGTGTAACCATAATTTTAAACCCCAAATTAGGAATCTTCCCTCTTGATACTTAATCTTATCTAAATTTTAAGTAATATCCACAATTATAATCTATAAACGCTTACACATTTTTGTTCTCTGCGGCAGTCTGTTCCAGACTTCAGTATTATTGAAGACCCCAGACTTAATGTACCAATATTAGTTTGCATCAGAACGTGCCCCCATCAAGCAACATTCTGAAATTTTCTGCTGTTCTAGAGGCAGAGGGTGTGAGTCATATCCCTTGGAGGAATGCTAAATAAAACTCTACACTACATGCTAATCTCACCCACTCTAGCAGATACCTCAAAAAAAGTTATGTAGCTACAAGATAAGATGAGAACTGACAGAAAATATTGCAGATTAAAAGTGATATGATCTATAAGAAAAGTCTTTTAACCTCTGAACTATGGAAAGAACATAGCAATGAACAGTTGTGAATCACTGTACTTTAACAAATTCATCTCTTAAGCTCTTTTTTATGAACTAAGACTTAAATTATTCATTTGTGCAATTTGCTGTGAATGACTCCATTATGAAAACAATCCACAATTTGACTGCTCCAAATAATTGCTTGGAGTGATAAGACACGTGAAGGCATTTCGGTGTATCACTTGAATGCATTTTCCAGGAAGAAATACTGGTACACACAAACACAAAAATAACGTAAGAAGCAGTCATTTTGATCTATACATGACAGTACAAAATCATTCCATCACAGCTCACCGAGACGATGTCGTAAACACAATGGAAAGGGAACACAGTACACTTGTTTCTGGATTGTCGTGGAGTTCTTCATCTGCTGTGATCAGCAGAGGGACTTGGTAGCAGAGCACTTAAAAAGAGGAACCTGACTGAAAAACAGAGGACAGGAAGAGCCACAGACAACCAGACGAGTCCACTTCTTTGTTCACATCTTAATTTTTCTTAGAAAGAGCAGTGGATATTTTACAGTACTGACTTAAAATGTGAAGGAATACTACTAAAATGTCACAGCAAATCCTTAAAGGTTCATAAACTCTCAAATTTTGAGCCACAAGACTGTCAGTGGGTGTGATACATTTGGAGAGCCAGCCCCTGTGGTGCTAACTTCTCCTCTTAGGTTTATTTAAGATGTTTCCTGCAAGAATAATACACAACCTTTACTGCCCAGGAGCTCCTTTAATCAGCTTGTCTTTGCAATGGAAAGTTTTATGCTTTTGTACTCTAGAGCCACGGCCATGGTTGCTACTGGAAGGGCAGTCATTAGCTGAAAAATCCCTCTCTGATCAGAGGAATTTCTGAAAGCCTTTCAAGGCTGATTCCCCATTAAAGGTGCTATGACAGTTTACAACAGCTCATGATCTCACTCTGACGCATAGGAGATTTCTTTTCTCCTAATCTTTCCATTCATTTTGAGGGGCAAAAAGGCGATTAAGGTCTGCTAATGCAGGATTCTATGTTAACATGAATTTGGAAACACTTCAAAGAATGAACTAAGGTATAAAGAAGACAAAATGGTCTTTGCTTATCTGATCTGAACACAGAAGAAGTGAACATAAGACATGAAAGAAAAACACCGCAAAAACTTATTCAATTAAGGTTTGTGGATTTACACTTATTTCTTTAAACCTGGTGAAAATAGAATCCATTAGCAGCAAGGCAGATTGGCTGGAAAATTAGACAACTGATTGCAAAAGCAGTTAAATTAAACATCAAAACTTCCAAAGATTTTATCTGAAGAATTCTAAAACTGTGGAAAGTTTTTAAAACTGAAAAATTGTTTTCTCTATCTTCTCCCAGAGATCTGAGAGGACAAGCCAGTGTATTAACTTTCATAGCATGTGCTTTTCATAGCATGTAAAGCTGTACAACAAAGCTGTACATAGCATGTAAAGCTGTACAACAAAGAGGGCCACATATTTTTTTCTGTACAGTTGTTTCCTCTTCGAGTTACAGGAAGGATAAAAGAAGAGATGGCAAAGAGGGCATATCCACTGATAGCTGGGCTCTCCCTTGATTGTGTTCTTCATGAAGAGCAAAACAGACAGCTTCTATGAGCCTATTTTACCTAGACTGACTCCTCTTGTTCCGAAATCTACCACCACTATAACATTTTTGGCCAACATACAGCCCTCTCCATTTGTGTGTTATATTAAAATTTCCTTTAGTCTGCATCCATCTTACCTGTGGAGAATCCAAACTCCACCAGACAGGGATTGACCTTCTTGGGTGTTGTGTGGTACAACTTCTGACTGTCCTTTTCAGTGTATTTACAGGCACCATGCAGAGACACCCAGGCTAGCCAAAGCTGGCTCAAGGCTTCTTGTGATCAGAGGTGAGGCCAAATTTTCTCATCTGCAATCAGAGACCAGCTTGTGGGAGCACAGTGTCAGTTCCATTCTACACCAAGTTGTTTCATCCTCCTCCTTTGCCCTTCCCTGCCACAAGTTTACAAAGTCTTCCAGTTATCAAAGAAATGAACTTTGCCAAGGCCCAGACAAGAGCTGCAGCCGATAGTTGTGATAAGACTGTAACCCATGTGCAATATTTTTTCACCTTTGCTGTTGAGAGAAGTTAAGTTTCTTGCATCTGTATGGAACTTACACTGGAGCACTGCTGATGTTGTGTGGCAGTTGAACGAATTTCTGGTCAGGAGGTAATATTCAGAGAGACCGCCAAGCCTATTGCCTATAAACACTGTTTTTCCTACTCCAGCATTTCCAACAAGCAAATCTTTGCCTTTTGTTATGAGTAAATAAATAAAGTGTTGGAGATGTACAGTCTAAAATGTGTGAAGAAAAATTGACTAAAATTGAAAAGGAAAAAAACCCACCAAACACTTGCACATCACAGTTTACTTTTAAAAGCAAACTATAATTTCTGTGTCTCTCTCTGGCTAGGACTAAATTCTAATAAGTGATGAAACAGGATACACCATTCTTTCATTCTCAATTACTACAAGAAATTGATTACTTTTGACACAGTATTTTTACTTGGAAACTTTTATTCAACTTCTAATAGGAAATGTTTGAAATCTGATTGTAGCTGAAATGCATTTGTTCCACCACAGCCTTTACAGAACGTCAGTCTCCCTATAACTGTTAGAGAAACAAGATGTAGTTGATTTAATTTCTCAGTTATTTAAATTTAATTTTTGGCCTGGCTTTCACCATACCTAAAATCATTCAGATAAACAGTTGGCAATAAATAGCTTTACTTATGGTTAGCACTTAAAAGCTTCCTTGCCTGGTAAAACTTTCTTTTCCAAGCTCTTCAACTGCCTGATAAATTTTTCTTTACCAAACTCTGTGTTTTCCTGTCAAATATTAACCCTCAAAGACAACAGGAGAGTTGATAATGGACATTATCTTTTGATCAGCAGCTCGACGTTTCTATGTCCACAGACTTCTAATCTCTCCGGGAAAATTCCTACTCACCTAAGCATTAAAAAGATATAAAGCACAAGTTAAAGCAATCAAAGTACCATGAAGCTCTTGAGAATATCCTATGCAGAACACAATGAAAAAATGTGCAAATATAACCAAACCTTCAAACTGATGCAATTACAACTAACAGCTCATGCTTTCTATTTCTCCACTGACAAGTATATATCATACTGTCACAACTTCTACCGTTTGTCTTCTACAAATATAACTCTAACTTTGTAAGTTGTTCAAGAGCATAATGAAAAGGTGATTAAGTGATCTGCTTCCTCTAAATCTCATACACTTGTGTGTATGAAACTAATTTGCACTTGCTGGAGCAGGTTTCCTGGCAAGATTTGTAATCCCATGGGGGACGCATGCTGGAGCAGTTCATGAAAAACTGCAGCCCAATGGAAGCACTCAAGTTGGAGAAGTTCATGGAGGCCTGTTTGCCATGGGGAGCCCCATGATGGAATAGGAGAAGAGTGCGAGGAGTACTGCCCCCGAGAAGGAAGGAGGAGAAGAGACAACGTGTGATGAGCTGACTGCCACCCAATTTCCTGCCCCCCTGTGCTAATGGGGGGAAGAGGTAGAGAAAATTTCGAGTGAAGTTGAACTGGGAAGGAGAGAGGAGTGGAAGGAAGGGATTTTTAAGATGGAGGGTTTTTTTCCCCATTACCCTACTCTATTTCTATTGGTAGTAAATAAAATTAATTTCCCCAAGGTGCGTCTGTTGTGCCTATGACAGTGGGCTGAGTATTTGATTTCCCTGTCCTTATCTTGACCCAACAGTCTTTCATCATATTTTTCTCTCTGGTGTCCAGCTGAGAAGGGGGCATGATAGTGGCTTGGTGGACACCTGGCATTCAGCCAGGGTCAGCCCTCCACACCACTGCTCTGATTAAGCAGTACACATAAGAGAGAAAAACAAAACACTTAAGTGATGGCAAAATTCTCTGAAATGCCTATTTGGGACTATATGTGGGCACCAAATAAATAATACACTAACAGAATAAAAATTAGAAGGAAAGCTTAATATAAATCATGAAGTTTGTTCTAATTATTCTTCAAGCTGCATGTTAAAAATGCCAACTAATATTATCAGATACTCATGGGTTCCACTCCAGGTCCTGGGTGTTCAGGTTAAGAATACTGGCTCTGGATATTGTAGCTGGGACAGAAGCTCTTAAATGTGTACCTCAAACAGCAGCCATATCGACAGTCATAGGTGCATGTTCATTTCTTGCAAGAGTCAGAAGCTAGAAATCATCAGTAAACTTTTCAGCAAAGGAAAGCTAAGATACACTGTTTAACAAGAACATGATGAGGAAAATTGTGTTTATTAAAGCCCCACAGAGAACCTAGAATTATCTGCAACACAATGCATATGCTATTTCTTGAACAATGCTAAATAAACTCTGTTTGAACATGCCTAGAGGGTTTTACCAGAAACACAGAGGATGAAAATTCAAAAAGTTTTAGTTGACTTTGTAAGAGTTTTTTAGAGTTTAATTAATTCAAAAGGTAACTAGACTACTTCACCAATATGAGTCCTCCTGAACACAGGTAAAAGCAGAGGAGGGAAAAATCTCTCTCAAGGTCAATGGAAATGATCAGGAAATGATTCAGTGCAGGGCCTAAACTTAAGTGCTCCAAAACGTCTGTTGAAAAAGCCACTTTCTATTCCTCAAATAAAGTTAGGTTACGTGGCTCACCCTGACAGTCACCTTGCTGAGCAAACAGAGGGTTACTATGATTTAAGTTTCTAAGACAGAAAAGCATAAAACTCCAATCACTTTCCAAAGGTTATATTCAGATTTTGGATTTGGATTTCATTACATTACAGCATTCCAGAGAGCCCACAAAATTAATTTAGCTGTATAACTAATAAGAAGGAAAGGAGTCTGTATCCCACCGTGCTTAAACTGAATTCGATTTTCTACACTAGCCTTCCATGGTATAGTGATGCAAGGACTGCAGTAATGGAGTCTTAAATCTACTTTACAGAGAGATTTTCCAAACCCCAGTTTCCACAATCTTATGACTGATATCTTGAATTACATCAGCTCACACTCTAGGAGGCACAATCACCCTTACAGTATTCATAGGCTACTTTAAGTCTTTTTGTTGTGCCAAATAAGCAAGACATAAAATGTTAATTAGGTGCTAAAATATTACTTAGCAATAGTGAAAACCAAAAAAGTTACAAGAATAAAAGAAAAAAGGAATGCACACGGCAAAACTATCTCCAGAAAAAATAGAGGAAGAGGAAAATGGGAAAATAGGTAGAGGGGAAGCCACTGTAATGGTTTCTCAATGGTTCACCCTGTTAAGATCCATAACAGTGTTGAGGGACTCAGTCTACATACGATCTACATATCTATTTTAACCTTTTTGGGCCCTCCTGGGTAATATTGGCTTGTCCTCTCAGAGAAGATGACAGGGGACCTGCAAATTAAATTTCAATAGAATCACTTAAGTACTTAAACAACTCTGCACTGCAAATAAAACTCAGAAGATAACACATCACTGAAACAAGAAGCTTTTGTAGCATCAAACCCATGTTTTCTTCCTTTGCTTGTTTATTAGGTGGTTATTTAAAATAACAAAAAATATTCAGTGAACACTTAATACAGCAAAATGACTGCATTTTATGTAATAATTACCTATTTGTGTTTTAATTACAGGAGAGTCTGTCATTAATCTTTATGATATGGGTGAGATAAGGGAGGTACCACGGGTCTGGGGGGGAAAATAACTGGCCCTTTAAGGCAGCTGGATTAGCATTGTTCAGGTTAATCGTTTCTGTCTACCAGCATCCTGCCCCGCCCTCCAGCAGTGCTCTGGTCTCACATCTCATCGCATCAAAACTCAGAAAAATGCAAGAATTCTCTCTCTTACATGTTCTCTGAATGCTGGTATTGTCCATTTTGGAAGGAGAATGACATGTCCAGGAACAGTCCTAGTAAGAACACGTTTCTTGCCATCTTTCCATTCTTGGGTTTCCTGCTGTGTAAAATCACGCAGTTCATCAGCTGTTAGAACTTTTGGATTAAATCCATTCCAAATGGGCATTTCTTTCGTGTTCACATACATGTTAACAAGAAATTTCGTAACTAGAAGAGAAAGAGCACGGTGCACGTTAGTGACACCATTTTCACATAAGTGGGAATTTTTGACTGTTTCCTGAACTGGATCTCTGACTGTGAATCTCCACAGTCAGCCAACAGTTCACACTGGTTTACTCTTGCCTCTGTGCCAGTTTAGTCCCAAATTTCCATTAAGCCTAAGGATAGGAAAGAAAACTCTCAATCTGAAATAGCTGTATTCTGCATTCAATTCTAATAGAAAGTGTTAAATGGAGAAGAAAATCTATGCAGCTGCCAACATTTAGTAGCAGAAATAGGCAAGCATTATGTATTAGAATTATTTGTCTAGTGTTTTGGCAATAAATTCCATGATGTCTGTCTAGAAGCCTAATTAAAACATCCTGCTTCTCCTTCCAGAACAAAGTATTACTTAGTCTGTCTGTCAAATTGAATGCTCATTACTTCGTGCCATGATTAACTATCCTTTGGGACATGCAAACAACACATAAAATGTAGAATCTGCTTGCAACATTTGAGCCTTCTATTGCACATCCTGTGTCTGACTGAATGGCCCAAGCAGCGTGTTATTACCCTCCAGCCTCAGGCAAAGGCAACATGAAGAAAGTTTTCTGCAAGAACCATGGCAATGTCTTTACAATGTGTAAGAGACAACACGCTGCATAGGCAGGCAGGCTCCTTCCTCTTTCCATTCCCTGCAATTCCAACAACAAACACACAGTGACACACTGCCAAGCTGCTCCTCCAGCCAAACATCCTACCACACAGAAGGGGCACACATGGAGCACCTTTCTTCTCCTGTTGTAGTTCTTATTACAGAGGCACAATTATTCGCAAAATTTTTCTCCCCCTCTACATTCTTATTCCTTTTAAGTGGAAGAAATAAGCTTGCGCCTTCTTGGTAGATTTACCTCAGTGATGCTGGTGTTGCTTCAAGCAACACTGTCTCCCAGAAAACGATAAGAGAGTTACTGCAAAGTAATGAAAGCAGGTACCTCAGCAAGTGAGAATCAATCCTGTTCTGCCAGACAGCCACACAGTCCAGTAGGACTGTGAGAATCCAGGGATACAGAACAGATATCACAATTTTGCCATTCCTTTAGCAGAGTGAATGCCGCAATCAGTTGTATAGCTATAATTCAGAAAAATATGAAGTCAGTCTCCTGGAGTAACACACTGCTTCCAAAGAAATAGTTGCATGAGTTGCAGAATGGAAATAAAGCTATTTCCATTGGCTGCTTGTGGATTGCTGTTTTAGTGAAGAGTATCCACTCTGATTTTCCAAATTCTAACAGGAACAAGTTCATAATCCTCAGTGCTTGTCTTCTGATTTATCCAGGTAGTAGGAAACAAAACACTCTATAGAAGGCTGATTGTAAAGTTCATAATACCCCAAGGCATATCTTACTGTCTTTCATCCTTCTGTCAGGATAATGGAAGATAGACAAGAGCACAAAATCCTTTATAAATCTTCAGATCAGTCACATGCAATCAGCTTGGTTATTTTCAACAGACCCTAATAAAGGTAAGGAGTGAGCTATCACATACAGCAGATGTCGATGTTCCTTGAAGAAAAGTGGGACTATATGCACTTTTTATTTGGTCTCTACACTGACCAGTGTTTCTATGTCTCACATTATCATCCTGTCTGTAATTAAACTAAATTAGTGTTTAAATTTAGCTTATGGGCAACTAATTCTTGTGAGTATACAATCATGCATACATGTGCATACATGTACATTAATGTGTATTGCACAATGTGCATTATATTATACATAAATGGCCAAAGCACGCAAAGGTCACATGGAGCCATGCACATTCCAAATCCACATCTTCTTATTGATATGTTTTTATTCCCTTACTCTTCTACCTCACTATGAATAGCTGGTTAACAATGAATTTGCTACCAAGTGAAAATTCTTCTTACTGTGCACAAACGTTTTTGCCACGCTAGACTGTCACTGTATACAGCTTTTCTGAACAGGATAGACATTTCCTTATGGGCATATTTATCATACTGGGGAACATTACTGTCATGATGAAATACCTCTAAAATACCAAGTCACTGAGAGGTATTTTATCAGTACTGTAACATACTCATAAACAATCTTCATGTCTAATACGACCCATTGGCAATTATTTTGATCAAAAATCTTAAGGGGAGTAATTAAAGACATTGATTTCTTTTACTGTGAGAATAAAGTTCTTTTCTGGCTGCAAGTACAGCTCCAGGGTAGATTGTTTAACCATCTGTTCCAACTGTAGGTTCCTTGTCCTTCGAACATCCAGAGCTGGAATCAGGTCACTGATCAGGCCTGTGAAAATTGGGATATCATCTGTCACTGTTTTATGCAAATTGAAGTCTCTTAAGGCTCACATAAGCACACAGAAAAGGATGGTAAACACTATATCACAAGAGTATTAAATCCCTTTTTCTTTAGGATTCTGATTTTATTCTAAGGCAGAATACCAGAAACAGATTTTACCTGATTTTTACCTGATCCTTAGACTTGCTTTTGTCTCCTTGCTTCAGTGACCCAGCAATTACCAAAACTGACTTGACAGTATGAAGTCCCCAGTGATATTGGCCCTACAAAAATATTTAACTAGTCATGTTAGCACAGGAAATAAAATTAAGTGGCAAAGTTTGTGAAGAAAACAATCATTTTACATGCAGAGTAAAATGAGATATTTTTATTCAGTTGTAGTCTTGAAGTGGCTTTAGGCCAGTGTTAGATGTTGACAAAAGAGAAATAAAAGGGTGAAATATATATATCTGTATATCTATTTAATTTTCAATATTCTACCATTTTGTTCCCTATTCTTAACTGGCTACCATCTGGTTAAAGTTTGAAATCACATGCTGCAGCCACACCTAAGAATTCAATATAAATATAGCCTGGTTAGTATTATTACCCCCCAAAAATGAGGGACCAAATAAACCCTCCCTTCCTGAAAAAAAAAAAGCCCAAACAAACCAAAGCAAAACTGGAAGCAAATTCACTACTTAAAAATATACTATTTTAAACTGACAGATTCCTCTACCCTCTTATATACAGTGGTAACTCTAAAAGTGTGAATCAAAAGCACTAAATGCATCACAAAA
>VZRN01005366.1:207298-219391 GCA_013397935.1 Dasyornis broadbenti
TCCCCCCCCCCCCCCCCCCCAGTTAAGGTAAAAATCAGACCAAACATTACAACAGAAACATACAATCCAATTTTTTTATTTAAAATTATAACGGTGAACAGAGCTGTAAGGTACAGAGAGGATGGCAAACATTTCACACTTCCTTTCCAGAAAATGAAAGGGAATACAATCTTTCATTCATTCAGACCAAGGAAACCAAGGGAATGGATTTGTGCCAGAAAAGTCCCCCAAAATGTAAGTCTGGCCGGGAGGAAACTGCTCTTCAACCTTCCAAAGAGTCCAGCCTTAGCAAGTAAGGGACAAGACAAAAAACTTCTAACTCAACAGGGAAGTTACGTGCAGATAAATTTAAAAAGAAAACCACCAAAACAAAAAACAAAGAAGTAGATAAGAATCAGTTGAGTGGGGGAGAAATGTAACCCTTTTTTAAAAAAGATACACATAATATTTTTGATGTACGAAGAGTTAAAAACGTGAAAACACACGTTGCTATTGATACAAAAGGTATTAAGAATCAAAATGCTTAAATATATGCCTATCTGGAAAGAAAGAGAAGCCATATTTATTTATGTTTGACTGATGCACTCCAGCTGTTTGCTTGGTATCTCTCAGAACAAAAGCTACATCCCAAGAAACAGGTTTTATTCAGGCGTTTTTTAACTTCTTATTGCAACTTGTTCCTGCAAGAAGAAACAGACTGTGACTAAATATTGCTGCCCCTACAGCCAGGAAGAGTGAATGCCAGTGGGAAGTTCAAGGCACACCTTCAAGTGTGTGGAAGGAGCACTTTGGATGCACAGAATCCACTCCCTCCTGTTGCAAGTGTGAAAGAAAGACTCCCAGCTCCCAGAGTGTGGATAGGGAGAAAATGAATTTGATTAAAACAGAACGTATTTTTAAGACCTGTGACAATTTTGACATCATGCCATCCCTAAATAACGAACCAATGACTCAAATTTAATTGGTCATAGAAAAAGCAGAACAAATCCAGTATGTCAAATAGAAATGAATGACAAAAATATCATCGGATCATCCCACACCAGTACAAAAAGGAAACAAATTGACAGCTCTCTGCGGTCATTTCCTTCGTTTTGCAGAACTACACTTTAGAAAAATTTGTAATCATACTGGAAATTTTACCTGTGCTGGAGGGCCTCAAAGCTTTCATACACCTTTGGCTTTCTTGTAGCTTCCATCACATTTTCTTTATTTGTTATGTCAGTCACCAAGTCCTGTACAGAAATGCTAAATTTTTTTTTTCTTTTTTTTTCTACTTCATTTGGTTTACTAAACTGGGAAAAGAAAAACATGGGGAAAAGAACAGGAAGAATACACCTAATCAGCTTGTTTTAGGTTCTATTTCTTAAATGGAAAAAATCATTAAAGCTACAAACACCTATTTTGACAGTGTTTACACTGAATAGGAATGAAAAGTAAAATGAACAGAGAGAACTGCAAATACCACTGATGATGCTATTAAAACTCTTCTAACAAGACAAAAATGACAGATAACAGAATTATTAACTTTGAATATTTCTGCTCATGCAAGTGCAATGCCTTTTTCAACATGCACCATGAAGAAACTTACACATGTTAAACACCACAGATAATTTCATTGGCCATAACAGGGCAAAGGTGTGAATAAATAAACCTTTTTTGGCATATAGTGAGACATGCTGCTGTCCGTGTTTCTAAATTGCAGGTTTAAACACTTAGAAACACATTTGAAATTTCAAGTGCAGAACCTCCCTATAGAACATTATCCTATATAAACTTTTCAGAATTGTACATGATGAGAACTTTCCCTGCCATCTATGGATTGAATTACAGGTATACTGGCAGCACAAAAGTTATCATCGTTACTATGCAAGGGTTCAGTGGCTTTTTTTTGGTCAGAATAAACAATTAAGGCACAATGTGTCAATTCAAATGTTTATGTTGATTATTTATAGTTACCTTTGGCCATTAATGAATAACAGACCAAACTCGTATTTCAACCATTATTTTCCTAAATGATACGGAGTTTGACAGAAGAGATTTCTGCAACTCAGAAGTGTCATATCTCTATGTGACTCCAGGAGGTTAAAAAGCTAACAAAGAGTAAATAAAGGAAGATATTAGGAAGGAATGACCTGCAGATCTTTGTCTTGAATTGTGACACCAGCAACTATCAGTTGGTTTGAAAGGAAAACAAGGCAAATAATTACTTTGATGAAGGTACCATGCGCATTGAAATTCCATCCAAATGGAAATGACAGAATCTGCCATGTCTAATTTATTTTTCCAGCTTTTCACTTGTTCAATAAAATATATCACATATTTACTTTTCGGAACAGTTTCCATCTGAAACTAGAAAAATAAAAAATAGAAAAAACCTACACTAATACAAAATACTTCATCAAACAGAGGAACTAGAGCTAATGAGAGCTTAAGAAATAAGAAATTCTCCTATAACCATTATTATTGTATGTCATAACAGTGGACATCTTTAAACACTGAAAGTGGACAGCATATTATTAAAGGATTTTTTAAAAAATCACAAACTTAGAAAGCTGTGATTTTTTTTAACTCTTACATGGACACATTAATTTTTTTAGAATATGTGTAGATTCCCAGTACTAAATTCTGGAGAAAATATAAACCTGCAATAAAGATTCAGGTAAAAAGTTTTAACTAACCAAGTGTATCAAGGAATGAATAATATTGATACACTAATAATGTTGCTATTAATTAAATCCCTACTTGTTTGTTATCCAAAGTTTCAAGCAGCTGTTCATCTGACTTTAATGAAGGAGTTTCTTTCCTCTGATGTTCTTGGTAAGAAAATTCCATGGCAGTCCACCTTTTCTAGGCTTTCTATCATTCATTTCTTGCAACAAAACCTAAACAAAAAAAATAATTTTTTACCTACTATTCTGCAAAAACAGAAGAAAGAAAATGTACATCTCTCACTTTTTTCCGTACTCAACTCTTGCACAACATTGGCAACTGTACTCTGGACTTCATCTTCTACCTTTATGAAACTGGAGTCACAGAAGGTCTGACAAGGTAGTATCTTCTGCTATTAAAAGCTTGACCTGTAAAGAAAAGAGACAGCAGGCAGCAAAATAAGTCAATGAACAAGAAATTTCAGACATAAATGTATAATGAAGTGTTCAAATGGAATCTAGCTAAGAAACAGATTTAAATAAGTTATATGCACTCTAGGTACTGCATATACTTTCAGATTTGCATCAAAAGTGTGGACTTAGTCAGCCTAGGAGAAATATTTCTTGAAGCTGTTACTTTTTTTTGTTTGTTTTGTTTTGTCTAGTACTGCGATATTTTGTACATTATAACACTAAACACAGGTTTATTTGTGCAGTTGCCATTGAAGCTGATGTCAGATACAGACTTGGTACTTGGTACAGAATAGAAACTCTGGGGAGTGGTGGGGGTATTTGCAGTATTTTGTTACTTCTTTGTAGAATATTAATTTTAAAAACTTTAAATTTTTTATCTGTGATTTGGAAAGATGATAGTCAGTTCTTTTTTCATTTTCTTTTTGTTAAAAAAAAGTCACAGTTTTGTACTAATCCCGTTTAGGAGTTTTCTGCATTAAAAATGAGTTTAAATGTGCTTTTATTAAAACTATATGTGATAAATATTAGTATATTGGAAAAGAATAGACATATTCTGTTATACTCCTATGCTTTCAGCTTTACAGTTTTAATTTTAAAAATGAAAAAAAAGTGACAATTTGTCTTCAAATTTTTTTTTCAAAATTTTATTCAAATTTTGAAAACCAACAACTGATCCATGTTATAGCCTATGAACCAAAACCACTGGGATTTTTTTTTGAGGAAAAAAAGGTGTCAGAACTGGTTAGGTGGAGTCCACACTTTTGAAGCGATTTAGCAGCAGACATCTATGATGAAGTCTGATTTTTCTCTTAAAGAACTAATAATTGGGCATGCAATGAAGATAATTTATTTCTGAATGAAACAAATGTGTAAACAAGAAGAAACTTTATACCTGTTAGGTTCAAGACTTTGTTTTCAGCCACTATACTATCTGTGAGCCACAGCTCCAGTTTACTGCAAATAGTTGGGGCGGGGGAGTGTTGTTATTTTTCTTCTTACTTCTCTTGTCCCATTGGAATTTTCTTCTGCAGGGCTACTGTCAGCAAAACGTTGAAGATACTTCAAGCAAAAGAAGTGCCCTCCCTTTAAAAATGAGCACCTTCCCTGCAGCTCCCAGCACTCTGGAGCTGTACATGCACAGAGCAGATGAACCTCTGCAAATTCCACCTGTCTCTAAAAATGATTGTTGTCTGGAGGGGTCTGTCATAAACCCCCACCCCCTTTTTTATTTCATGTGCTGCCTCAACTCAGAGAAGTGACACCATGGTTTTACATATAACTCCACAGGGGCTGGAAACTCATTCAGAAAAATAAAGTTTTAAAGTAAAGCCCCCGAAACAATGCATGTTCCAGAACATTCAGTTTGGACATGAGTAATAAACCCACCAAAACATCCAAGTGGGTGGGAAGAGTGAGGAAGGGGTGGCACTGAGACAGATAAATTGCAGAAATAGACAGCTATGGAACCTGCCTTGGCAAACCTTCTGAGCTGCTCATCCATCTGTTCCACATTAATCTCTCTCCACTGGGTTTTACTCCAATCATCAATGCTGTTCTGAAACAGAAAGTACAGATAAAAGCATCAACAACATTTGGTAAAGACAAGCTTCTGCTACAAAACAGATAAATGGATGCAGGGGAAAGCCCATCCTACAGCAATAGCTTGTGGCCCTTAATTTTTTCCTACACCACCATTGTTTAGCAAGCACACATAATAATCCATCTTCTCTAAATTCAACCCAAGGGCCAAGCATTTTAACCATTTCATGCTTCAGTATCTGATAAAGCATACCTGCACAACTTTCTTGTACTATTAAACACACACCTGTATCCACAGATAACATACAGGTGCACCTGGGAGATGTGGGGAAGCTGTCCTGCAACTCCTCCTGGGGGTGCTACACACGAAATTATGGAAAGAAGGTCTAGTACACGTATTTTTAACCTTGCCTATGAAAAGCAGCTACATAAGGGAAACAGAACTTTGCAAGACTGATTTCCCATTCAGGTCTGTGCACTGACTTTTCTGGACTCTTGCCTCTAGATTTGTAGAGCTCTCTAATGTACAGTCCCGAGTTCTGAAGTGGAATTTTATGGATTTCTGAATTTTTACTCAGTTATTTTAGTTAATCAAGCAAAATGCTCTAAAGGAAACTACAAAGTTTGTTTTGCTTTGGGATTGTTATTGAAATTGGGAAAAGAGATATTTTTAGTCTGGGTATCCTAAAACATAGCAACTATAATTTCAAAACCAAGAGGAATAGTAAAATCTTCAGTATTTAATTTTTTTTTTAAATCAAAACTATAGCAGTTCTAGGAGCAAATAAAAAATATAGCATTCAAATATATTCTAAATTTATAAGTAATTTAAAGAAAAATCTTATAATAATATAAACATTAATATCCCACACTTTCTTGAGCAACTGCACTTCTTTTAAACTTTGGTTCATACGCTTGTAGCCTGGAACAGATACTTCAAATAGTTCTGCAGATAGATTCCTGCATTAGAAACATTTCTTCTTCCAGCATCTCAAGCTCTTGATTCACCTGGAAGAGGGAAAGTATACCCAAAGTGCAATGAGGGTAAATTGAGCTTATCTAACCTGTCAGTGTAATCTATAGATCCTGCATATATGATTCAATATAAGAAAAGCTGAAAGAATTATTGCAAACAGGTTACAAGGCTGCATTTGCATTGCCTCTGAAAGCACCCCAAAGCATACAAAGGACTCCACATTCAAACCATAAAAGTAAAGGTGTATAGAAAGAAATTAATTTATATTCTTGTAATAAATCTCTTAACTTAATAAGCCACTTCTTCCTAAAGCTGTGTCAAAGTTAGCAAAGTTCCCTTCTGATGTTTTAAAAAAGATGCACAAAATGGTCCATTTTAGACTACTCAATTCAAGAGTGTGTTATGCTGACTGTGTAATTGAATGTGAGAAAGTATTCTGAATTTCTTTGATTTTTTTCACTGAGCATATGCAACACCAGAAGAGAAACAAGAAACCTGAAGTTGGTGGCACTAGAATTATACCAGTGTCTTGAAATAAAAATCCCCAAACCAAAAAACAACATCATAAAAACCCAAAATACCAGTAAAACAAAAATCCCTCCAAAACCATCCCTTAAAAAAAAAAAAAAAAATCACAACAACAACAAAAAAAGCCCCTAACAAAAACCAAATGAAGCCCAACTCACAAATATTTTAATGCCTACATTGAACCATCTTTAAATTTTGTACTGAAAGATTACAAGCAAATATGTTTTCTCTGAGAAACCCCATCACCTTACAGAGTGATTTATATGGATTTTCTGCATCAAACTGAAAGGGAATTTCCATTTCAAATCTTTCTCTGAATTCCATCTGCTTCCTCGACAAAGAACAGGTAATGACACTTGTCACTGATTATGTTCTTATTAGGAAAAACAGAAACAGAAAGGACTGATCCCAGAATTCAACACACAACAAGTAAAGTGCGTTTTCTACTGATTAACTGCAACGTCAGACACCTGAAGAGGAGGTACTTTGTGCTGTACCAACTCAGCTCTCTTCATAACTGCATTCCATTCTTTGGGCAACTCCTACTGAATAGAGTAACATTTTTTTTTTTTTTAAACAAAAAAGTATCACACATGGTAGAAATGTCCCAGTAAAATCGGAATATTAACAGTGAGAATACTCCAACACCTGCTTACAAAAAAGAAATTACAGCAGATGACTAATTTAACCAAACTATAATCTATATTACAGCTTCTACTAGAATTTTTGTCAACTGTAAAAGAATTCATTTTATGGATCACTGGTCATTATAAACTATTTGAACTTAATGAACTCAGCTATTTTTGGTATAATCACATAAAATTTCATTTTAATTATGTTGGGAATCTTCCACACAGTAAACCAGAGAGTTCTACTCCTGCTGCTTTAATACACGTTCAAATATGTAAAGACGACCTAGAAATACCTTGCTCATTCCATAAATCTCCCCAAGATCCCTAGAAAAAAACATTCAGTAAACCATGTGAAAAAAAAATTCCATCAGGATGAAAAAGATACTCTGACAGGTGTTTTTTGTCTGTGTCAAAAGTACAAGGAAGGGAAGTTTGAATCTGACTCACTTCAGAGTAACTAGAAAACCAGCTAAAGGTACAAAAATCCTACCAACAATACTAGACCAGATGGACACAGAAATAGAAATGTCACTGGACTGGAAAACTCACTGAAACTGGAGGGAAGTTATAATTATTTGATGAAAAACTTTAGTGTAAATTTCACCCAATTCTATTTAACAGAATTTACAGTGCAGTGCATATCCCCAAACAGACCAAATAAATGCAGATGGTGCTGTTAAAACAATAGCTTAATAAGTTCTTCTTTCAGTGTCAGTAGGAAACACTACAGAGCTGTTGTGCTTTCCCACCTACTCTTACCACCAAATTTTGCTTAATTCAGGTAAACCCCCAAATTTCACTTGCCACTCTCGAAAATTATAACTGGGATGGGTGTGGGACAGAATATGAAGAGAAAAAGGTAGCTGAGGATGTCTTTAAGTCAGCACCACCTGACAACCATCTAATACTACTTTTTGTATCCATATTTGAATAGTCCCAAACTACTGCTAACTGAGATATGGAAGGCAAAGTAACACAGACACTCACTGGACTTTCTATATGGTTCTGGGAGGAAGCGTATGAATGTGAATATGATTTGATCATTATTAAGAAAAAAAAATCAGCAAAAAAGTAACTATGGGCCCCGTTAGATCAAAATGCAACATCTCTTTTTGAACTGATTTTCCATCATTCACATAAAACAAAGTGTTTAAAGAACAAAAGAAAAGATACACACACTTTACATATCCCACAACCAGGAAGTTCTGTAAAATTTTTCCTTTTCTAATATATAGCTAAAGCAGAATCTGGAATGTTGGGTTGGTTCAACACCAAGAAATATTTCGCCTCTCTCAATGAGGCCTCTATCAAAAGGAAAGGAAGTAAGAAACAGTTCATCTTATATTTATCCTTTCAGAAGCCTCAATACAATGACTTTTTGTTTGCTTTGCATTTAACCTCAGATACAAAGGCATTAAAATACTGTTTTAATGACTGGAGTATGAGAAAGTATACAGGAGACATCATTTAATTAGTATTCAGCAATTTAGGAGTAGGGATTTAAGGGCTTTTTGAAGTGTGAAAAGTTAAAAGAACCACTGTATTTTACAGGGTAAGAGCTAGCTGTTGTTATCACATTCCTCCATGTGTCTCTGGGGAAACCATTTACTATAATAATGACTTTCTTTACTGTTTAAAGCAAGAACTCTTCCCTGAGCAGGTATAGAGCAACTAGATTTCCTGTCTGGAAAACAAAGACAAAATGTCTGATGAGGAGCAACTGACAGAGCTGGGGTTGTTTAGCCTGGAGAAAAGGAGGCTTGGGGCAGACCTTGTCATTCTCTACAACTCCCTGAAAGGAGGTCATAGCCAGGTGGGGGTCAGTCTTTTTTTCCAGGCAACAAGAGAAAATAGCCTCAGGTTGTGCCAGGGGAGGTTTAGACTGGATATTAGGAAAAAATTTCTTCTCTGAAAGGGTTGTCAAGCATTGGAACAGGCTGGCCAGGGAAGTGGTGGAGTCACTGTCCCTGTAGGTATTTAAAAGGCGCTTAGATCTGACTCTTAGGGCCGCGGTTTAGGGGTGGACTTGGAAGTGCTGAGTTTAAGGTTGTACTTGATGATGTTAGAGGTTTTTTCCAACCTGAATGATCTTCTGATTCTATAAAAATATGTAAGGCTTAGGATTCTAAGATCATTCATGCCCTAAAAGATTACTGCCCTTTTTTGACTATGAAGTCAAACATCAGTGACATAGTTGGTTACAGTTCTGAGTACACATTTTAGGATCAAAATTCACCATCAGGAATCTGTTTCGAGGATTATGCTTAGTTAGAGCTTGGTTTAAATTCAACTGACAAATTCATTCCACCTGAATTTACCATTTACTGTAGGTCGGTTTATTGGTCAAGAGATTTCAACTCCTCCACACATTTCTGAGAAATAAAGGTCATTTCTGGATGTTCTAGGAATCTACAAGGAAAAAACCCACACCTAATAAATTTTTTTTGTTTATTGATAGCACCTCATGAACAAATTCTAGTGGAAAATTTTAGTTATCCATATTTTTCATTTTTAGATTAAATTCTGTATATGTTCTCCATTTTTAAGCTACCCATAGCTTTACAAAGTTGAACTAGAAGGGAAAACATGTATAAAGCAAGAAGTGACAACACTGGACACAATTAAAACTTGTGGGGGCGAAAGGAGGTCATGCCCCCTCCTTGCACGCTATTAGCTATGACAGTTTTCAACACTAGAATTGTTATTACTCAATAATTTAATTCACGTGTGTCTAAAGTTCCCACAGGAGCTTCCATGCTCTGCTCTCCCACCTGAAAGCATGTTTGCTTAGGATCAGGACAAGAGGAAGGGAAAGGGAATAATTTTCCAATAACTTGGATGTTCAGGTCCCCCATAAGTATCTTTGAAGGTCTTGTCCCCAAAGAACAATAAAACTGTTTATGGACTCCTATGAAAAGTAGGACCAAAACGTGTATTTGTTCCTTCAGTTCTTCAGACCATTTAAGCTTTCCCAAAGTAACTATCATATTTTTGTTAATGATTTAATTCTAGCCTACTCCTCATTCTCCCACTTATTAGAATATAAATTAAGATATTTCAAACCAACAGGAAATTAAACTTTTATTTTTGAATTGTTCAGTACCTTTTTAATGTGTTCATCATGTTCGTTTGTAGTTATCCAGTTCTTCACCAAACATTTGCAATGAAATATTGCAATTTGGGCTAATTATCTCCACAGACAAGGTTTTTTTTTTTTAGAAAGCTTCCAAGATGGTTAAAAGCTTGAAAAGAAAATAAAAAAAAAAAAAGTCCAAACAGCATAGTAAGCTTTAGAGTTCTCTGTCTGTAATACTTTCAACATGAAATCTCATCCAAAATGTTTCTGAAGTACAGAGATTGGCACTGTAAAAAGCTATACTGTTGGCATGTGTCATGTGCTTACCAACAGACCACATATTTCTAAATATGCTCTTAAATTGTCCACAACAGATGAATTCTAGAATGCTAAAGAATGACAGATTAGCTCAGATCCTAGAAAGTATGGAACTAGGCTTTCCAGATCCAGACGTATACCCCACACTCTTGATACTTTCTAAATCACAGACTCCCAGAATATTCTGAGTTGGAAGGGACATACAAGGATCATTGAGTCCACCTCTTAAGTGAAATCCTACCCTACGCTTTACTAACTCATGTGTTTTCTCCCCTTTTTTTTCCTCAGAGATATCCTCTCTCATAACTCAATAGGCTCTCCCTCCCGAGTCTCATAAAAATTCCAAGTCTTACTTGTAAGTTAACATTTTCTAGAGGAAAAAAAGTGCCTACTCCTGTAAAAGCTAACCAAAAAAGTGGCAAGCATAAGTGATTTCTCTAAGTTGCCTTCCTTTCTCATTGATATGTTTAAAGTTAAGACAAGTTATCTGTCTTTTGAAAGAGCATATTTAATAATATATGTGTTATCTGAAATCAGTGAGAACACAAGTTTGGAAAGAAACAGGGTAAACATTAAATGCAAGACACTCATTTAATTGCTAACAATGCCAAAAATGCCAACCTAAGGAAAATTAATTTCTTCAAAATTAGTAGTTAAATATTCATAATTACTGCCTTATACTTACCAAAACTAGTTTGCCATACTTTGCCACAGTCTGAGTGTAACACAATGTCATAGAAACGTGTGTCTGAAAGGGATTTCAAGTGTAATTTGTCCACATTCCTGACCCAAGAAGAGGTTTCCTACACCTATGCAATTTGCAAAAGAGATTTTTCTAGCTCTCCCTGGAAGATTTTTCAGTAATGAAGAGCCTGTCACCTACCCTAGCAATCTGTTCCAGCAGTTCATTATGCTTGGCATAAAGTGGTTTTCCCAGGCATCAGACTTGAACCTTATACACTTTAAATTAGGTTCAGCATGTTTTGGGTGTAGAGCATAGACTATTTCTTTCCTGTGTGCAGAAATCTTTAGTGGGTTTGAAGACTTATGCATGTTCCCCCTCTTCTTCAGCTTCGATGACTATCAACAGATCCTTTTTCCTGAAGTGTAATGCATATACCTGAGCACAACACTCCACTAGAGGCCTCACCAAGGATGACTGAAATGTGAGATTTCACATCCTTGTGCCTTTCAGGACAACCACTCATTTGAACATTTACATTCTGGCATCTTTCTTAATAACATGACTTCACTTATCTTGTGTTTGACATACAACAACTCCTAGACCATATTTTGAAGAATTGTTTCTAATCAGTTATTTCCTACCTTACATTTTCATTATTCCAGTGTCAGAATAATACATGCTACAACAGAAACATGCTCTAACTATCCAGGTTAACTAAATGTACACGGGATGGAGAGCCTGGACACATCTGCCATCCATGGATTCTCTGTGCCTCATGCAGACAAGTGCAAAATACAGAACGTGAACGAGCTGGAAATCTGTTTCGTTGAATTACGTTTTAGATCTGGCTTTAGCTATGAGTTAAACTCTGGAAAGAACCTGTACTCAGAACATCACTAAAGCAAGAAAAGAACCAGAGAACACAGTTTGATTCCCAGCTACAATACTTAGGTCAGGATTCCAAGGCATTCAGTTCACAAATAGCTAAACTAAAGTATAATTTAAGCAATGTACAAAACTATTTTCCTAATAATAAATGAACAGTTTCATGTATATGGTCCTGACTTTGAACACAGATTCTAGACTAGAACACTCATGAAATCCTGCACAAAGAACTGAGGCAACACATCCATCAAGATTCAGGGTTTTGGCTTTAAATTAGTATAACCATCTTCAAACTCCTGTAATGTTAAAAAAAAAAAAAAAAAAAAAAAAAA
>VZRN01005366.1:219396-268307 GCA_013397935.1 Dasyornis broadbenti
AAAAAAAAAAAAAAAAAAAAAAAGTAAAACATGCATATTCTTCCAATGGGAGAAAAATCTAATGGATGGCATATGGTAGTGTTAAACACACAGCTCACCTCTGTCACTGAACACACTATGGAGATTTTTCAGAACTGTTTTAACCTATGAGCAATGACCGATGCTATTAACAGTGATAGCTGTTTTGGTTTTGTTTTTACAGAAACTGAGTTAGCAACTGAAGCCTTTGCTTAGAAATGCAGATTGATTTTAAATAACCATTTAAGATACAATGCATGTGTACCTCTGCAAAATCAATATATGTGTGTACCAGTGACACCTTTGTTTAAGAAGCTTAATAGGAAGGATGGCCATCTATACTGCCCCTTACTTTTACACTGTTTCATCCTGTTAACCTTCCTGTTAAATAAAGATCTTCTCAACAAGTTTTTACAAAGCAAAACTATCTCTATGTATTATCATTGAGAAGATTATTATGTGCATCAAACTTCAGTTACTCAAATACTTGAAGTCAGCTTACTAAGTAAACAGTATATTTTGACTCTGAATCGCTACATTTAATTAGGTTATCTTAATCTGTGGCTACCATATGTATCAGGCAACAGAACAACAGTCATTTTCTGTAGCACAGGTATACTCTCTTAATACTCACGATAATTAACCGTGTTCACAGATGAGAACTTTTGGAAAAATAATAGCAGAGCAGAAAACAGAGGTGCGTATTAATGCAAGCTCGTGCTGGCTCTAAAGGGAGAGCTCCAGCACCTTCTGCTTTGTTCCATTAGCAACACTAACAGCAACATGTAACATGTTACATGCAACACTTGTTACTTTGCTAAATGTGTTAAATATTAGTCATCGTTGAGAAACTTTTTATTTTCAGCTTGTCTGTGTATCTTTTCTGTTGGAAGCCCCTTGAAAAATAAATAAACCAATAGAAGTATCAGTAGCCAAGGTGGACATTTAAATAAAATCCAGCATCTTTGGATAAGCATATCAAATTAACTTGTTTATTTAAGAATCTTCTTCCTAACTCCCTCCATCCCTCAACTAACATGGATTTTGTTTGTTTGAGGTTTTTTTTAAATACACAGCACAAGCCCACTCATATGTACGCAAAATCCATGACAGTATGAACTACTGTACTTCTCCAAGGCAAAAAAAGGAAGTTAGATTTAGTTCTGTGTCTACATTAGAATATGTTCACCTTTAAGAATATATATATTAACTCATCAAGAATCCATTTAAGACAGTAAGTCTGAGAAGCCCACATTTGTGCCCTGAAAGCTAAGTATCCTTTGATCCTCTGGTATCAGACCCACCCCCGCATCACACCACAAAGCAGATCATTGCTCTGTTCTGGTTTCCGGGCAGTTCCATTCACATTTTAACCAAACACATACCTGCCTATCCAAAAGCATGTAAGGCTTGTTCCTAGAAATATGTGGACACTGTTCATATATCATGCTCTTAACAGCATGAACCTTGAAACTTCTGACAAATAAATTAGCTGTAAGATGACAGGTATTGTTTGATAAAGCTCCCGATTAGGACTGTAAAACCCAAAGGCAAATAGTTTCTGAAGAACCTGGAAAATAAATATTTTAGCAATGACAGTAAAACCAGTGCAGTAATTGGTGCTTGGTATTTCACCTGTACTTCTGCTATCAACACTAAGATTGCATGCATGAGGAAAAGTGGCTCAGACTTGAAAACTGATACTCTTTGACTGTGCTTTACTTGGCAATAAGCTGGAAAGTCCATGAATTCACAATGCAGAGTGCTCATTCAGAACTAAGCTAGAAAGCCTGCTTTTGTCCTAAGTCAGACAAGTCACTAAGGAAGCACTCATCACCTCTAAAATGGACCGATTCAAACTCCCTCACAGTCAACATCTGACCAAATATGATAATTGCTGTACTCTATTACAGCTTAAAACTGTTGTTCAAGCATCTCACTGACATTTATGTTTATATACTGAGTATGCAGGGAATCCTCCAAAGGTAAAGGCAAGGCCAGGTAAACTACACCCTCAGAAGGGGTGTCTTGAATCCACATCTCCTACAGACAAGGACAGTTCAGAGCTTCCTGGTGCTTCAGAAGGAAGAAAAAAGTCAGCAGTAGGTCACTGCTGCCATTCACTTCTCCTTTCTGAAGCAGCTTTGTGCAGGGATCAGCAGGAATTTACTGTGAATCGTAAGAGATTTTATCAGGAGCAATGAAATTCAGAAGCACAGTAGAGTGAGTCCTGACACTGAGATATGGAAAACTTTGCTATGGATTTGAAAGCGGTTCTAGGATTTTAGTCCAAAGGCATTAATAACTTTAGAAGAATAACTGCACTAACTAAGCATGTGGCGTTCATTTAGTTCAGATCTCCTTTATGACCGTTCCTCTGGGTTTTCAGTTACCTAGATTAAGATACATGCTTGCAGGAAAAATCAGTGTATGTACACAGAGAATATACTTCCTACCCCATCTAACAGAACAGTAAATCTCTATATTCTGTTAATAATTTTCTTATAAGTATCATTAATATATATATTATTATATAATTTGTACTTGTTATTTATTTTTTATTTGTTATTTATTATTTTTATTTGTTATTCATTATTTTAACAATTTTACTATTTGGATCTGTTTCAGAAAATTTGTCTGTTTAAGTAATACCTTAACCAAAGAAAGCATTCCTCACACACACAGCAATCATCTCTCTCCTTAACACACTGCCAAAATTTCCATACAGCAGATCCAAGCTCCCTGAGGCCAGCAAAGCTTATACCCCGGGGAGGCTGAGCCCACCTTCTAATCGTCTGCATCTGGGCAAACCCAGCAAGCTTGTGGGTACACAGGTGCCAGGAGCACAGGGAAATGGCAGGGACACAGCTGGGAGAATCCCTTTCTGGATCAGGATAGTGAAGAAGAGATTCATCCCAGGACACCCATGACATCTGCACCTGGAGCTGGGCACACACCTGTGGGGGGCAGACCTGGCTTCACCAGACCCCTCACTTCAAGTGGAATTTAATCGATATCTCTCTGCTCCACAAAGCTGCAGGGTAAAGAGGAAGGAAAAGAGACAGAATTTGGCTGCCCTCCTGCCAGCTAAGTGCCGTAGCCAGTAGGCAGCAATGCCAACTACATAATATGATAGAGTACTTCTTTAAATTTATGTTAGAAGGGGATTAAATCCTTCAGAAAACTTAATTTTCCAAGTTCACAGACATTTATAGCCATGAATTACTCTAAATTTTTGAAAATTACCATAAAAATGTGTCTACAAAAAGAAGAGTAATAAATATTCTGTTTTATCTTAAAGACATACCATAACTGCTAGTGAGCATAGTGTTGGGGATTATTTTAACTTTTATTGCAAGATATTTTCATTAACCAACATTTTAAAACCATTCTCTATCTTTTAAGTAGAATCAACTGGTTTTTTATCTACACCAGAACTGCATGTAAATTACATCTTAACACTCTGGAAGAAAAGCTTACAGAACTGACAGTTCTGTATATGATATGGAAAAAAAAAATTTTGTTTTTTTTTGTTTGTTTGTTTGTTTGTTTGTTTTAATTTTGGGCAGTGTTGGTGTGGTATTTTGTTTCACTTTATCCAAATTTATTTTATTCACTTACATTTAGTTTATTCACTCAAAATCTTTGATGAGAGCCGTCTGAATATTTCTCCACGTGTGATAGTTCTAAACAATTCAGTCATCACCTGGTCAGGAAAAAGCATCCAGAAGTCTATCCTTAAGAAAATTAATTCCAGCTTTAAAGAAGAAATGGTAGACATTGTACCCTGCAGTGTTAGAAGCCTATCTTATGTCTAATTCCATTCAGCACTAAAAAATTCCCAGTGTCACAATCTCCAGGTTTACAGAAACATTTGAATAAACAAGGAAAAAACAAGGTGCAATATTATGATATTGTAATCTGAAGGGTCGTATGCTCTCCTTCTGAAGAGCTTTCCAGAAACTATTCAATCATTCTGTAGACCGGCTCACTTTAAATATCCCCCTAGAGTCCACCAAAACCCAGCTTTTTCTGCTTTTAAAATTCCAGCATAATAATGAAAATTTCCTAGATCAAATGAATAAAAAATAATTAACTTCTACAAAAAAAGCCAATAACAAACCTATGTTTGAGACGGTTTTTGTCATTTGACCTTTTCCCTTCTGTTTTGGCAGAATGGGCAGTTAAATCTATGCTATCTTAAATAATTACAATGAAAAAAAAGGTGGAGGAGCAACAGGTATTTCCAGCAGGGCTTTATCCTGGTTGAGGCATTTACAGGATTGAAACACAAGTGGAAAGGAACTGTCCCATAGAGTATACACATTTAACTCCATTTCAATTTCGGCAGATTAAGTTAAAAAAGACCTAGATGAAAAAGGGCAAGCACTCCTAACACATGCTTTCATGTACAAACACATGATTTATTATAATAACAGAAAATGTTGATATGAAAATTAAACTTAAATCTTTCCCAGAGGAATAAAATTGAACACACTTTAACATATTTGTACATGTGCCAAATTAATTTCTCCGGTCTCTGATTTCAATCAAATGAAGTAATTGTTTTATGCCCCAAAGGGGTGAAAATAACTCTTTCGTTGTGTGTTTAGAAATAAGCAACAGCTATTCTCCCTAGGAGCAAACCAGACACGAGTTCACCGAGCAGACCGCTGGTCACTGCAGACCCCTGAGCTCACCATTGTCATCTACAAACTTCCCTCAGCTGTCCCCTCACCCCTGGCAAAGGGCAGGGCTCTCTGTGGGCCCACCTGATTATCCAGAACCAAGGCTGCCAGCAAAAGCTTCTTCACATGCAATGGCTGTGCACGATATGGGCACAAGCTGCCAGGTTTGAAAAACTGCTGGCACGGGATGCTCTTCCTAAGTACCTACAGCTACCCCCAGCCAAAGACACCTCAACCTGTTTTTCTGACAACAGACAGCCGCGAGCCAACACATTCATCCCAAATCCCTTTCACAGATTGCTCTGGAGGGCATTGTCAGGCATAAGATCAGATTTCTTACTCTTGTAAAGTGTTTTAAAGGGATGGAATGGAGCAGCATACTTGTTTAAATAACTGCAGAGCTAAAGTAAGTAATTTTCCAGTTTAGATCCCAAAAATGTGTCTCACACTTCCTGGAAGGGCATGGGTCCAGAGGAGAGCCACAAAAATGATTGGAGTGATGGAGTACCTCCCCTCTGAGGAAAGGCTGTGAGAGTTGGGATTGCTCAGGCTGGAGAAGAGAAGGCTCTGAGGACATGTTCTTGCAGCCTTTCAATACTTAATGAGGGCTTAGAAGAAAGAGGGGTACAAACTTTTTAGCAGGGCATGTTGCTATAGGACAAGGGAGAATGGTTTTAAACTAAAAAAGGGTAGGTTTAGACTGAATATTAAGAGGATTTTTTTTTTTTTTTAATGAGGATGGTGAGGCACTGGAGGAGGTTGCCTAAAGAATTTGTGGATGTCCCAACCCTGTAAACGTTCAAGGCCAGGTTGGATGGGGCTCTAAGCAACCTGACCTAATTGAAGATGTCCCTGTTCTTTGAGAGGGAATTGGACCTTCAAAGTTCCCTTCAAATTCAAACTATTCTAAGATTCTGTAGTTCTAATCAGCAGCCAGTCTTGACTCCTACTATAACAGATTCCAGTTTCAGTACAGAATAAAGAAAAAGGCCCAGGAGCAGGAACCAAAGGATGACTGCTCCCATCCTACACAGCTGACTAACCACAATATTAGAAAAATACTTGGCACATCTTTCCTGACCTGAGATTTTTCATTTTCCCTTGGTTATTGGCATAGATTTAAAAAGGGAGGTGAAGGGTATTCTGTCTCATCCAAGGGCTAGCTTAAAGCACTACATTTTTTTTCTAGCTATAAATGGATGACTCCTTAGTTCTTAGAGGCAGGTGCCATGCTTAGGAGAGAGTTCTAGCTGTGGGTTGCATATGGAGAGCAGCACTTTACTAAAGCACCAGTCTAAACCCTAAGAAGGGCTGGATTTAGGAAACACCTTTGCAATTTTTCTTAACGCTATTAGTAGTCTGCTCTTTGCACAGCATGTGAAATTCTCCTCCTGTTCAACACTCTGAACTCTTCTCTATGCACAGTAATTTTGAGTTCTGGATATTAGAAATCTGAGCCTTGCTGTCTGCGTAACTGCCAATAGCCCATCCGTATTTCTCAGATACTGCATTTGTCCAGCAGCATAGATAATAAGTAATACCTCAATTTCCAGTGAGTGTTTAAGGAACATATCAAATCTGGAAAACATCGTCTCAGATATAAAATCCCATGGTTTAAATTCTTTGGCAGAGGCAAAGTAACTCTCCAGCATGTTTCTATGATTAAAGAATAAATCCTGAAAGCTTTTAAAGGTAGTTTTAGCTGTTTTCACATGCTCCAATGCTTCTTCAGTTTCTGCTTTGAAAAGATTTTTTGTGAAAGATACAATCTAGACAAGAATGTAAATAAGTGAACAGCAGAAGAATTTTTTTTTTAAATAAATACTTTTCAAAATATAGTCATGAGATCAGTAATAAAGTTACTTTTCAATTTATAGATGAACACAGATATTCAGAAAATAACACAGTAAACCGAGTTTCTTCCTCTCAGTAGGTAAAAGTCATACTGGAAATTTACTTGCTTGTTTGCCATAACACCACCACAGCCTTTGGGTACTAACTCTCCTGTAGCATATATTATACCAACAAATACAGAAATGGCAACGTGAGTTCTCCTACCTTTTATCATTTAGTAAATTAGCAGAAAAGGGCTTCCCCAGCCCCAGAATCAAACCTAGCTTCCTTGAAAATGTCCTGAAAAGCAGGGTAACAGCTACTTTCTTTGGCTTTTAAGATCTTAACTATTTCTTTTATTAAGATGACACTGAAGCTGTAATTTGACAAAGGAGAAAGAAAACAGTTAAAAATCATGGTTGTCTGTCAAAAAATAGAATTTATAAGTACACTCAGAAAATTAATGAATAAATATATCTCATGCTTACTAGCAAATAAGGGCTGATACATGCCAGCTGAAATCCTTGGAAAGACCAAAAAGTGGGGAATGAACTGGACTCTTCACAATACTCCCTCTACCTGGCATCATGACATCACAACACAGTGAATAACAAGCATGGAACAAGGAGAGGATTAAACATTGCTCCCAATATCGTGTCGCATTTGGAAAGTAAGAAATCTTGCCTATATTTTTCAATTAAAATGAGCTATTTCACTTGTAACAAGCTATGGTGATTATCATTAATCAACAGTGTCTGGTTCATAGCCAAATTTGGCAATAATTGGCTGAATATAAACTTAGTTCTCAAACTCATTTTCTCCAGAGTGTGAGAAATGTCATGGGAAGAAATTTAGAAGAGATGGACAAGAGCAACAGAATCCATTACAACTATTTAACTCCTTGTCATTAACTTCCAATTCCTCTAATGTTTAATTGTTTTTCTTTGATAATTTATGCAAAATCTCATTACTTTAGAAACCACTATAAATTATTTGCAAAAATGAACAAAAAGTTGTTTTGGTGCCTCAATTTTCCAAATGCTTAGAGAAAGGCAATCCAAAAGAAAGTTCTCCTTGCTATTTACAATAATACCTGAAATCTCTTGTTTATTTTTAAATAAATGATTGTCTTTTCTTACTTTCCAGAAACTCAGCTCAGTTTGGAGGCCCGGATCAAGACCACGTAGAAGAGGATCAGCAGAATCCATGCTCACGGTGCCATGAGTCTGGTGTGACCACCTTTGATTCAACTGCATGTGGCAGTGTCCTGGGATTAGGACCTTGTCTGCAAAGTACAAAAACAGGCCCTGAATTTCAAAGCAAGTACTGCTTTGTGATAGTACAGAGCTCTTCGCTCCCCATTCCTATTTGCATTTAAGGATGAAAAACACTTAAATTTGGAATTTAGTTCTGACTCAAAGAAAATAAAAGAAAAAAAGCCTGAAATCAGAGCTGAAAAGACTGTTTATGAAGACACAGATCACATTTCAGATGTATTTACTAATCAACACCATGCCCAAACAATCTCTCAGAAATTATTGGCTGCAGATCCTTTGAATGGTTTCTTGCAGTTATTCCCAGAGTGAAAAACATGCATTTTACTGTTTAATTTTCTAATGTTACATGGTAATTTATTTTTTTTTCCCAATAAACATGAGGTTTAACATAAATATAAAATATTAAATAGATCTTATTTAATAGATTTTCATTACCCTTTACTAGTGTTTACAAAAAGAGAAATTGATGATAAACAGCCAAGCATTTTAATAAAATATTAACGGAGCATTAAAGCTTACATTTCACACTCTATTTTTTTCCCATTCAGTCCTTTCATTTGAGACAATTCATTAGTTCTGCCTCAATTTTAGTTGAGTTTTCAGTACTTACACTGCTTTGCCTGGCACACTTACTTCACTGCCATGACACAGGGCAAGGAGCTGACACTGGCCAGAGCCTTGCGATCAATTGTTACTGACAGGATTTTAAATCTTCATTTATCCAGCAACTGATTATCAATCATCTCTGTACACAGTCAGTCACAAACTGAAGTCAAGACTTATATTTACTTAAGATGTGAGCTCTCTGGAACACAGCTTCTCTTATTGCTGTCTCTACAGGTAAGAGACAAACACCTGAATGATTTGTGGCACTCTTCTTTTTGATGCGATCCTCTGAAATTAGCTTTAGTCTCATCAAAAACACTGAGATGTCTTTTATGACATGAGTTTAGTTCATTTTAAATGCTCAAGGCAACAAAGAAGTGCAATCTATTGAAAACACATTTAAAAGGTAATTCAACAGAATAATGCTATTTTGTACCCCGGAAGCATAGTTTCAACTGACTCCAAATTCTGATGACTCTAGAGAGAGCTTAAGTCTTGCCTTTAAAAACAATAAACTCAAAATGTAAATTCCTGAAAATTCATGATGTAATATGACAAAGCAATTACAGTTTAAAATACACTAATTGTACCAAAAATACTTTAAAACATCTTTCAATGCCAAACATCAAAATTGACAAGTAACCTTTGAGTTACAAGATTCTATGTACTCGGCTTTAGGACCTAAAGATGTGCTGCTACATCCATACTCTGTCACACTGATTCCTCTCTGCCAGTGATTTACAAGCAACAAACTGAAAAATAACACTAAAAGAAGCAATAAAGAAAATAGTGATGTAAGCCTGCTTTTGCACATGTAGTTACAAACTCATGGTGCAGTTTAACTTGTTTTGACAGTGAAGACATGAATAGCACAAGAGCAACCTCAGCATACACATAAGTGAGTAAAAGCTGCAAAGCAATAGGTAAGCAAATGGGAAAAAATCCAAGCTGGAGAAGCTAGGATGAGAACTACAGCACTTCTGTTTATCTGTTTTAACCATCATCCTTCTCCCAAGATCTAATTTATTACAGCCGCATAGAGTCACAGTTTCTCCAGCACCTTGAAGCTCACGCTCCATCCTAGCCTACCCCTGAGCACCACCAGCTGCTCCAGGGCAGCAGAACTCTGCTCCCACAGCAGCCCATCTTCCCTTTCTAAAAGCCTCCTAAGATCTGTCACGCTGGTCAGTTCCCATCTCATCCATGAGGAGGGCATGCCTTACACAGCTTGTGTGCTCCCTAGAGACTCATAAGGGCAGACATTAATTTAACGAGTTCATTTGTGACTTTATGAAGTAATTTATGCTTCCTTAACACAATAAACTCTTTAAACTTCACGGACTTTGTAAATCTGATAGGGATTAGATTTGCTCCAATACGGAAAAGAGGAGCAAAAAAGTACATTGGGGGGTAGTTTTTCTGGTTTTGACCCCTGAAGCCAGGGTATGAGATATCACTGGGGTTTAGAGACTAGATTTAAATACCAAAGCAATAAATGAAACTCCTTCTGTGTATACTGAAAGAGAAGTAAATTCATGTAGAAACCTTTTCTTTCTCTTTCAGTATCTCTTTTGCAAAAGGTTTTGAAATACCTTAAAATAAATTTTTAACCACTTTGTGCTGACAACTGTTTTGTTGTTTTGGCGCGGTTTTCTTAGTAACACAAACATGTGGAAAGAGAAGGTTACGAGATACTTAAGATAAAAATTGTAGCAGGTGTTACTTCTGGAAAATTCTGTCTTCTCTTTGCCGGTTAAGTAAAGAGCAACAACAGTGCTACAGATACCATGTGTGACAATCAAATCTTATCTATTTGTTGGCCTTACATGAAACCAGGGGAAAAATAAGACCATTCTCATTTGAAGCAGAAACACCTAAGCCAGCTGAATGCCTGTATCAGTTTCCACAAAAATCTGCTTCCTTAATAAACACAGATTTAGCAATGAACTGTGAACTTAGTTGACAACTTCCTCTTCTCTTTATGCTAGTCATGATTTGCTCTCAGTCTTTTTCCTTTCCCTACTAATCTTGGAAAAAACCCTTGACCTTTCCAAGCTGCCCAGCAGAGGATTTCAGATGCATTCAGGTTGCCGTGCCTGAAATCTTTCTGCTTTGAAGTTGATGGGAGTTTTGTCATGGGCTTCAATCAAGAAGAGATTTCCATCTCAGCGGGGGAGTTGTGGTTCTATCCCTGACCCTATTCATAACCACTGCCTCTCAAGATCAAACCAAAAAGATAATGACCAGCCTGAAATCTGAACACTGTTAACAAAATACTAGCAGACAAAAAGAATACTTTTCATCTTCCTGTCATTGCCACAGGTATTAATACACAGTATCTGTAATACTGCAGCATAAATGGCACACATTTATTTTCCCCTTGAAACATCGTTTTTTTCCTTAAAAACACAGGAGTAATAACTAAAAAACTGTTCTGTGAAACCTGTTTGGCTTTCCTGGTCTTAAGTTTGGGTTTTCCCGAGTCTGAGTTATGGACATGAACCACTACATTCTTCTTCCTCCAACCAAAATTTGAACCTCCATCTGTAATTACCTCAGAAAAATTTCCAAAGAACAAGAGCATTTACATTTAAAAACAGGCTATTTTGATGAGCCAAAGTTTCTCAGAATTTTGGAAAAGAGACTCAAATAATCAAGATCAGGACCACAGGCATGACACGGGACCTGGAAAGTGCAGTATCAAACCTTTAATTCATGATGTTGCCTTTTTGTACTGAGTGTAAACCCACCATTGTCATAAGGCAGAGTTTCCAAAGAAATATTAAGGGAAATCTTATTGCAAATGTAGGAGTCTGATCTGGATTATAGTCTCTCTCTCTCTCCTTTTTCTTCTACATGTTCATATAAACTCACTTGAAAAGTTGAAAATTAAATACTTTATGTTGGTCCCAGAACATTTACAACACAAAAAAATACCCTGAGCATTTTGTACCTATCCCTAACTCCAAGTGTCTACTACATACTTTTAATACAGCAACAGGTTTCTAAAGAGCTTTATGACATGCACACTAAAAGGTGTTTTTCTTTCAGAAAATCTAATGTAACTAATTGTTTTTATAGTTTAATCCTAATAACACTTATATGACACATCTTGATATTTTGTATGCCAATCTCTTATGATTTACATTTCAGAAGCAGCACAATTTTAGGAAGACTGGTGCAAAATTAAATATTCCTTCTCTTATTACCTTCTTATGAGCTTTCCTCCTTTATGAGCTGTAGAAGTCTTTAATCATGCAACTTAATAAACTGCTTTTACATCATGTAGTCATCAGAGAGCTGATTTGAGGTGATGATTCCTTGTGTGCCCAACTGCTGGTGTGGCAGCTCCGCACTGTTGCTCCCGAAGGAGAGGCAGTTAGTCATCACTGCCCACGAGGGGAGTGACTCATCCCTCATCTCTCACAATGACATCCACTGGACAAGAAGTACATCACCTTGCACTGTTCTGAGGATGGCTCTGGAGACTTGAGCACAGGGAAGAATATATCTTTCATGCAGTAAACAATTCAGATGACAGCAGTCACATCCATTATACAAAAGGCAACAAAAAGAAAGGAAGAGTGACATGCTACACAGAGCTAAGCCTCAAGCAACAAGCCATTTCTGATGATTATACAGGAAGTGGGATAGCTACTTTTTAAAAAGAGGCACTTTCATAGGAGTTATTTTGCCTCAGTTTTCTCTAGTGCCAGTTAAAATATCACTATCTTTTTATTTTCTTCTTTTCTTTTTTTTTTCTGCTGTATTACAAGTATGTAAATATAAAAGCCTCTTATGTGAAGGTCACTGTATGCTGGAGCACACAGTATTTGAGACAGCTTCCCAAACTAAAGGTCCTTTCTGTTGTTCTCCATTCCAAGGCGTTCTTTGGTGTTCCTCACAGCACAGACAGCTTTCAGCACCACCTCATGTGGCACCTGAATCAAGTGAGATGCAGGTTATTGGTTTGACAATATCACTGTTGCATTACTCTTTAGACAGAATAAAGATGAGGAGAGCCTCAGCTGCCCATCAGATCTCTTCAAAAACTGATGCATAATAGAAGTTGAAATCTCAGCATGATTTGTTTGGCCAGAGTAGAGAAAACACGATATGTAAATAGGCAAGTTGCAATCCAAAGAATTGTTTCCAGAACACCTGTACTACACAAGCACACACATATTCCTTGTTCTTCCTCCTAAACATGCTTTTCCAGCTTCCCTGAGTTATTCACTGACCTTTTCCAAGCCTCCAGGCTTGGAAATGTGATCATATACATCATCTTTTGAAAACTATCCCTGGATATGCCATACCACCTTTCATCAGTGCCGTATTTTAATATACATAATTGTATTCAGTCATCTCTGCTCTGCTAAAAATTCATACAGTCTTCTCTTCCAGAGCGCCTTACTGGTAGCTAACAGATCTAGAATCAGGGTCCCCCTTCCAGATAGCAGCAAGGATGCATTTAGATGAGATGAGACTCTCACAGACCTAACTGTTCAACTGTATATACATGACTCCTTCAGCTAGTGGGGTCTAGAAGAATATTTCTGACAGCATAATTTCATCATAAATTGTGTCTTCATGTTCAAAAAGAAACTAACTCTTCAGAATCTTCTTTGCCAGGGTTCTGTATTTCATGACTTGGCAGCTCTGCAAGTTACTGCGAATTTCACTGCTTGCTCAGAAATAGAGAACTGGAATTTCCATTAGAACAAAATGTTTCTAGCCTACCTGAATAAGTTAAAAGCTATCACTGAGTACAGGCTAAACTGGGTGCAGTCTGTGACCATACCAACAAGAGATTTGTCCACTCCGTCACACCGACAAGACATACAACACTAAGTGCTCCTAAGATGAGGCTGTAGCCTGCAGAATGGTGTAAGGCAGAGGGCTAAGAGGGACAGAGACAGCTCCCCTGCAGGAGAATAATCCCCTCAGAAAAAGTCAGCATACTCATGGCATAGGTTAGCAACTGGAGGTAAGAAATAACAGGAATCCCAGCCATAGCATAAGCACGACTCCACTGGCAGAAGGACAGGAGGGAGAAGGGCAGCTGTGCCTTGCACAACTAAACTGCTCGCAGATTCTCCTGCTGGACACTTGTCATGAAACCAGATCATTTGCCCCAAAGCTTTTTAACCAAGACCAAGTTTTACACAGTTCTTGTGTTTATGGTTCTCTTGTATTTCTAGTTCTCTGTGACACAGATGTCACAGAGCCAGTACAGCAGAGAAATCAATGATCTTTGTCAAAGTAAATGGCACAGAAGACCTTCAAAACCATAAACAGTCAAGGGAGGAGAGGTCAGGAAGAAGACTGATACTGTAATGCATCAGCATTTCTACCTCTTGGTTTCTATCAGAGTTAAACTACTCTTAAAATGCATCCAGCTTATTGGATGAGAGATACAAGTGGAGCTTCGCAGTGATGCAAAGAAAAAGCACACAAATAGTTAATTTTTGAGCCTGCTTTGCTGGTCAAACCAAGACTGTAGAGTCACTTTGACGTTTGTCCAGCCCCCATCCCCTCAAAAAACCAACCAAACAACTTTTTTGTTTCAGGCTGACACTAAATTTCATCGGGAAACAACATAGTCACTGACTTGGTTGCTGGTCGCTCTTCAGGTTTTCAAAATAATAAGCTCCTCGGAACTGAAAATAAGAAACAAGAACCTGCTGCATTTTCCCACTATCCACCCCGGGAGATTCCCACACCCTCTGAAATTCCCTGCGAAAAGCTGCCCATGGGCCGGCAGGAGGCACCCGCGGCGGACGCAGGCGTTGCCCGGCCACTGCCTCCCGTGGAAGCGCGCAGCTGGGGAAAGGGGGCTCGGCCGGGAAAGGGGGCTCAGGGCCGGGGAAAGGGGCCGGCCCCGCTCACCTGCCGCTGCCGGGGCGGCCTCAGGATGCGCGCTGAGGGCACGGGACTCGGCTCCGATGCCGCCGGCGCAGACTTTTATTCCTGCCGCGCACACACATAGCCCTCGCCGCCCCGTCCCGTTCCCCCGCTCACCACGTCCCGTCTCCCTGGGGATGGCCGTCCCTGGCCGCCTCCCGCTGCCGCAGCCGGGGGACGGCGCTGCTCCGTCCGCCGGCGGAGCGGAGGTGACCCGGTCCCTGCTCCTGGACGGCCCCGGGGGCGGGCGGCGGAGCCCATGCGGGAGGGGCCGGGGGCGGAGGGCGCTACAGAGCGCCCGGATTTCAGGGAATTCGTGACCGTTAACAGCGCCGAGTCCCTACGGAGCAACACTGATGCATCCTCCTCCGCGACGCCGGGAACGTGTGAAATACGAATCCCTGTCTCAGCATCTCCCTCAGCAGATGGGTACAAAAGTGCCATAAATTAACTGTTTCTTGCCTGCCCATACCTGTTCCCCAGCTTGTCTTGGGGATGCCAGGACTGCGCGTTCGGTGGGAGCTGTTAGACCAAACCAGACCGCAAATGTTCGGCTCCCACTCGGGGCTCCAAACAACCACTGGGACAGGTCCCACCGGATCCTGCTCCCACTGCTGCGAGGACACACAAAGACAGGGGGCTCAGGAGGAAGCAATGCACCAACTGCGGTTTTATTTGGGCAGTTCTTAGTTAAACTTCAGGCCATGGGAGAAGTAACCGCCTCTTCCACGACGGTGTGAGGACAGCTGCTTTCTGAAGTTAAACTCATTGTGCAACAAACTTTTCCTACCGGGATTTAAAACAGCTCCTTGGCTTGCTTTTTTGCAGAAAAAAACCCCCAAAACAGGTCACTAGTGTTTGCCTTCCCAAATTCACAGCTGCTAAAGCTGCCTAATTGTATCTGATTAAGCACAAACGAAACACAGTATTTTCAGAATGTATGTTTTCAACCCAGTGAAAGCAAAATATCTGTGGATGTCAGCTGCAAGGAAAGCCAGCTTCACTTGGTGTGTGACGGCTTTCTCTCTGAGGTTTCTTCAGTTTGGCACATACAGGCTGCTTATATCTGTACCAGTCCATGGTGGTCTGCCAAGCTGTAGAGCATCTCTGTAGACAGGCACTCATCCCAGAAAAAGTTGATTTCTGCCATGTGACTCATGCAAAAACACCCTTATAAAATACATGCATGGTCTTGGCACAGGCATCTGGAGACCTCTGTGATCATGGAGCTGTTTTCAAGGAAACATTTAGGATGGAACTATGAGTTGAGTTCTACTACCAATGCACTTTAGAAACCAGTACCTGTGACTGCACAGAGCCCTGCGCCATTGCAGGTACAGCTCTCTCAGAACTTGAGCACAAATAGTGAGGCAATGCCCAGCAATCTATGGTGTGCCAGGCTGTTGCCCCACAGACCTTTGGAGCTGGCTTGCTTTCTTACTTTGTGCAAAAAACTGTAGAGCTCCTTGATTAATTTTACTCTCCTTATTTTGCAGCACAGGGGACATTACATTTCTTCCCCTGGTTTCCTTTCTGTGAGCACCTTTGTTCTTATATTCTAAAAGAAGTGGATTATGTTTGCCTCCGCAGGGGTCAGCCAGATTTCAGCAAGTGTTGCCAGGGCTTAGAGTTTGGCTCTCTCACCAGTGCCATCCGTTTGCTTTTAATGCTTCCTTTGGTCAACATTTAGCATGTAAGTAACTTTCAAAGCACTTTCCACCTTTCTCAAGGAAACAGCAAGAGAAATACCTTTTTTTCCTACTTCTCTTGCTCTTTGGAGACCTGAGCAACAGCTCCTCGCTGCCAAGCTTGAGCTACATCACTTTTCTGGAATCACAGACTGGCAGAGAAAATACCTGTCTTGGTGCACGTGCAAGGGTTTTTCCAGGCTTCCCCACAGACGATCCTGTGTCTTGGGTCACAGTTACAAACTCAAATGGGCACTGATGAAAAGATATCTATCTATCTATCTATCCATCCATCCATCCATCCATTGAAGACAAGTAATTTCCTGATGTCCTTGTGGTGAAATCAAACACAACACGCTTTAAAGAAAACTTAAAAGACCTATAATAAAACAAGGATGAAAAATCCTAAAAGTTGACCCAAAGTCTCTTCCTGAGTTCTGTAATCTCAGTGACTGACATAATTTGTCCTCAAGTTTTACTTGCTTTATAAGTTTCTGATAATCCTTTTATTTCTTTAAATCTTATCTCAAATATTCGGCAGAAAGTCTTGTAGGCGTGCACTTCAGCAAGAGTATGGGTAAAAGCTTCAATGTAAATTTTGTAGTTAGCTGCTGCAGCAGTAGCACAAGGAACAGACACATTCAACACAATAGGTAGAGTGGAGTTTTGAGTCTCTTAGTTGGCCAGTCAGAAGGATAATTAATAGATGGTTAACAGACAAATTCAACAGGAATTTGAAATCATAATAATAAATTTTGAGGGACATAAAGTTACAGTTGACTATAAATATGTGAAAAAACCATTGATCTCTAAGATCTCAGAGAAGAAGTATAATAAAGCTTTTGTTCTCTGAAATGAAATGAAAAAGGTTGGCACCTTCAAAAAGTAATTTTCTGATCCTTATTAAAAACTGCTTGTAAAATCTTTGCTGAAAGCTTTGTTTAGTCAGTTCAGCTGAGGGATTGCATGGTACATTCTGTTGAGTCATTCAAATGAAGGGATTCATACAGATTATTGTAGTACAAGAATTTTTATTTCTTCAATATGACAAAAAGGTGATCTCCAAATTCTTTCTGCGGACTTGTGACACATTTGAAATTTGCTATTACCTTCCACAATAACTTTTCACTTTTGATTTTCCTCCCTGTATCTTTGGTGTCCAACTGGTAGGGGTTTATTGCAATAAATTTTTATCTCAGTCAACTTCTTTTCACTGTATGTATTCCTGTGTATTTGCTAGATATTTCCTCAAGACCACAGATGATTATTTCTTTATATTTTTTCCTGCAGGGCACAAACAGAACTTGAAAGAATGGAAGAGATCAAATATAGACAGGATTAAAAGTAGCATTTTTGTGGGTAATGCCTCTTTACATATTGGTTTGTTACACACTCAATTTTTCTCCAGCACTCTACTTTCCACATGCATATTACCATGGGATCAGCCAGCTACCACCAATTAATTAGACAACAATCTAACACAGACTAGAGTTTTTAAACGACTGAGAAATTTTTTTCTAACAGTGTGGTAACTGACTACTGCTGTGCTAAAACAAGCAGAAGATAGAGGCTATTGAACAGTTACAACTAAAGGAAGAACAAGGGTGTTGATCACTCATTATTACTGGCTAAATAGCAATAATAAGTAGCAATCATAGCATCTCCTAGGTGATCCTCAGTGTCAAACTAGTTTTGAAAGCTGCAAGTGTAAAAATAGAAGGCTACTCAAAGATTTCAATCTTAGTTTCAGAAGAGGCTTCAGGCATTTAGTTCAACAGAAGTGAAAATTATAGATGTCAATATAGAAGTGTGGATTGTGTTCAATGAGAAAGTCATATTGACCATATTATATCTGAAGTACATCATTTCAGTAAATTGATGTTGGAACTAAAATCAGTTCTGCTCATATTTAAGAGCAGGAGTTTAAATGTACTACTATTTCATATTTTAAGCTCTTACAACTTAAACTGGAGTATTTTTATTCCATCAAGTTTACCAGCTTTATTTCTGCATAGTTTCATGTTGCTGTGAAAGAAGAAGAGGAAAAAGGTGAGGGAAATTGAATTTTTTCTTTGCTAGTAGAAAAGTTTCTCTCTCTGGTTTATGACAATCTGTAAAAATTGATTGCTTGTCTTAATGTAAACAGATGGTAACATCTAGGCTGATTGACATTTACTATGTCCACGCACAGCTCCCAGGGTACTCTACTTTTAACCATATTCTACTCTGTCTGCAAGTCCTGCAGTTTAGAAAAATAAACACTAACAAGGATTTCCACTTTCAAAGACCTTTAAATAGTGAGTCTACTCAGTACTCAGTGACTTCTGTTCAAGATAGAAAGACGCTGCCTGCACCATGTGCAAGACCGTTGTATCACAAGTCAAAAGCATACAAAAAAAAATGTGTATTTGCAAAGGGACAATCCTACCTCTGCTCCATCTCCTTCTAGCTCAGCATGGTAACTGCTAATGGTACCTACTGCTTTTCCTGTTCCTGTAGTATCGTTTTAGATTCCATTCAGGTTTCTTTTAGTTCTTCAGTCTCCTATTTTGTAACGTACCTTTTTTAAAAAAAAAAAAAATTAATTTATCACCACTTTATCACCTCTTTCCATGCCATTCTCAGGTAGTTCTTGAGTCTTTCAATTATCTCGACTTCTTTTCCCTTTATGAGCAGCAATAAGCTTTAGTGACAGCTGTCAATAAAAACTGAAGACTTCAGCGGAAAAGGTACACCAACCAGAATCCTGTTTATGCTCTAGTTACCTTTTTTTTCCTCGTTTAAATTAACACTTCTTCCACATCTAGTTATGGAAGCTTTCTGTTAGGAACTGACACAAGATGATGAAAATCTGGCATGCCTAAGCAAAAATTATAACAGGATAAAAGTAAAATATGTGACTAGAAAAAATTACTTCATTTGGTTTGGCTTTCACTTTCTTGGCCTTTTTTCCACTCACCTGTGTAGTTTTGCATATTAATTCCTTAGATTTTCAAAACTGTAAGCAGAGAATCTATATTTGTAAGACTGAAGTAGAACTGACTAAAAGGAGTTAGCAAGAGGATAGTGTTTTATATACTTGTTGATGTATAAACTCAAGAATCTTTGACTTCTGAAAAATACATATGCATCACTTAGCAAACATATATATTACCTATCAGCACCAGTTTAAGTTAGTAAACTGAGTTATGAAAGTAAATAAATATGTCATTAATTCAATTATTTTAAAAAATCTGAATGTGTCTAGGTCTATGCAGAGCATGCTTGCTTTCTCTTACTGCTTGCTTTCAGTAGTTTTAAAAATATTTCAAAACTTTGTTAAGTGTGTCAATGCCAAAAGGTCAGCCAGCTTTAAGACTGAGTTCTTCCCGTAAGAAGAGTCCCAGGTTTTCTTTTAAAATACACACAAGTGACACAAAGGTATGCATTGAACCTAAAACAGTGTAAAAATGAATGCTTAACATAATTTCAGACCAGCAGTACAATCGTTTTTTGAGGAACACTCCCTGCCCTGCAAACTTTTATTTTAAACTCTGCCTTGGACTATGCTTCCATAATATGAGGGGATGGAACAGAGATCTCATTCAACTACTTTCCAAAAGAGTTTTCCAATATAAATAGATAAGACCAAGTACTTCTTTTGTCTGGTCTATGTGTTTCTGCAATGGTTTTAGCAAGAAGCAACAAATTATTCAAATAAAAATCTACAGCATTTGAAAATGCACTGAGAGAGGTCTTAATGGCAATCTAAGCTGAGGATACAGCACAGATGCAAGAGGGGACAGTCTCAAGAGAAAAAGTAAAAAATTCCAGAAATGCTGTAAAGTGTATCTGCTAAAGAAATCTCTGAGTATTTATGGTCTTCAATACACTTCAGTTAAGAACAGTTTCTCCTTCCTAGGAGAAACTATAAAAGTTGAAACATTTTTAATTTTTTAAAAGGCTGTGTTGAAATATTGTTAAAAGAAATTATTAAATGCTCAAGGCTAGGCATTTTCCATATATAAAAGTAGAAATTATAGATACAGACTTAAATTTGTGTATTATGAATCTTATGTTGCAGTCTGCTGCTCATGCAAGTCAAAGAAATGCCAATATTCCTTGAGCTGGCAATTTAGAAGTAGGTAATTTTTGGTACTTGCTATGAAAACCACACAACAAACCAAAATAAACTGAACAGAAAAGTACCCAGTAATGGCAGCCAAATGATTTGAAGAAACATTTTACTTGAACAATTCACAAATACTGGAGCCTGGTAAAAATCTCTTGCAAGCTATAAACCTAACCCAAGTGCTTCTGGAGAAGTGATAAGACAATTCCATGCAAAAACTAGGGACCTTTCAACATTTCTGTTACTGGTAAATAACTTGCAAGGGCACACAGAGCCAGACACTCCACTCATGTTCATTTACTGTCCACCTCAGCTGGAGAAGTGCCCATCAGGACACCCACAGCAGCTGGGCACAGCACCAATTCACCCACCCATGATAGCATCTGGTCATTTTTAGTGAGGCTGTTCTAGGGAAGGTATCTCGCTGTCCTCTCTCCATGGAAGGTATTCTAGCAAGTAAAGACAGCACATGCCAGCTCTAGGCCCCCACAGCATTTCCATTAACACTGACAAACTCAGGGTATCAGGAAATGATGCCAGTACCTTTGGAGAAAGGAAAAGGAATGGGAAACAGTGGTATGGAAGGCATTAGGAAATTCAATATTCATTAAATTACATATAGATAAATTTATGTATACATTAATATTACATACAGATAAAACCCCATCCTGGTATTTACTACCTAGCTGGACATAAAATTAAGAAAATGGAATAAATATAAAATGCAATTTTATAAATATAAATATAAAATGTAAATTTAGCAATGATAGTGAATCTACAGATGCAGAAAGAAATACTCAATTTGGTGTCCCACTTCATGCTCCTCAGAGTAGAACAATCACCTTTGAAGGACTAAAAGTGTAAAATGTAACATGCACAGCCATCCTTATGTCCTTATGTAAAGATTTGTTACATTTTCTTATGTTGGATATTGAAATGGTATAAGCAGAGGACTCTTACCAGTAATGTAGAATTTTCTTCAAAACACACCAGTGTCACAATACTAAAAAATTGGCCAATAAAGACATATGAATTGGGTAGATGCATTTACTCTGAATTACAACATAGTTTGACTTCAGTTAGTCTGTCTGACATTCAAACAGAGGTTACTGAGATTTTAACAGGTATTTCATCAAACATACAATAAAGAGAATGTATTTTATATCTCAGTTAGGAAAGATCATTCTGTCTTGCAATACAAGTCTAGAAGTCCCAAATTTTAAATTCATCTTCTTTTGGAAAATGGAAGACAGCAGCCTTTTTACGTGTATATGCGGTGCTTAGGGACATGTTTTAGTGATGGGATTTGCAGTGTTAGCTTTTCAGTTGGGCTCAAAGATGTTAAAGGTCTTCCAGCCTAAATGATTCTGTAATTCTCTATGTATTTCTTCCTTTGTGAAACAGTATTACTTATTCACTGCAAAAGTATGGTAAACTATACCATAAATTTTTTTTTAGCATTTAAATAAGATAATTAGTATAACATTATCATTAGCAATTTGGCATAGCAAAGAAGTTATTTTCGTATAACATAATGCAGGAGCCTGTTGACATTTCACTAAGAAAAGCTCAATATATTTTCTATGAATTGAAGTCAGTACTTTCAGGTTTCCATTTATTTGTTATATTCACTCCCGTATTCAATACAATGACACTTCTATTACTTATCTTTGTTAAACTGAATTATCTTGTTTTCTAAATTTTTCTCTCTCTGTGTGTGTACGTGTGTGTGTGCGTCTGTACATATTCCTTACCTTAGGAAAATTTTCCCTTTGCTTATTCCTTTGGTGTGTTCAGGAATAACCGTAGCTTCCATTCGCAAAAGCTGAACAAATACCACAGAACTCATGCTGAGCTAGAATCTGCTGGTTTAATTCCCTGCTGGGAGTCTGCCAGTTGGGAAACGCTGACCAGCAAGTAGAGGTCTTAATTACACAAATCCAGAAGCTGCTGCCAACCTATCCCCATTGAGAAGCATTTGTTTTCTAGAGTTCTTTTTGATGAACAGATTATCACACAAACATAATTTATTGCTGCTTTATATTGTAAGCAATTAAATGAAGAAACCTTTTAAACTCAAGGGAATTTTAATAGGTTACTTGCAAAATGTTATTGCAGGCAACAACTTGTACATGATTTTAGTTCCAAACCCACCAAAAAATTATACAAATCAGCATTGTAAAAGTGTCAGATTAATGCCTTAAAGGCTTTGCTGGCAGAATTAATTTCTAAATTCTAGATGTGGGGAAATGTTACTCTCATTTTTTTCCTTTTCCACTTTTTTTTTAGAAAAATTTACAAGTGAAATATTACTACAAAACTTTTTTTTTATAAGGAATTTTTGCAAAACATTTACATTTTTACCATCAACTATTTTTCTGTTTCAAAATCATTATGTAGATTTAATACCCTATGCTGCACATCAATTCTTGCGGGATGACAATTCAGTGACATGCATAAAAAAACACCACAAGGCATTAAAATGAAGACTTAAATACAAATATTGTTGCAATAAAACAGTTATAAAATTGAAAAATAGGACCTAAACATCATGCTTACTTAACTTTGACAAATTAACTTTTTCTCCTAGATTACACACTTTTATTACTGCTCTCATGAAAGAATGTGATAAATAATGACTTAACACCAATTGCTAATGTAATCGGCAACACATACACAAACCTAACCAAATAAAGTATATTGTAAGAAAAAAACTATTCTAACACTGGAGTTCTACCATGGTAAATACACTTTGCACTGATAATTACAATAAAGCAAAATTTTTAACGGTGGCAAAGGGAATGAACAGTGAAATGCCATTAAACAAGATACTACTGCACATCTGTGCCCTATTACTTACAACAGCTATATCCCACTGAGTCAAATATAGGACATTGAAATTTACGATCCTTTTAAGACAGAAAAGTGGATTCAGAATGGTATGCAGAACAGAGTGGCAGAATGTTTCTAATTCCAGCGGTAAAATGTGCACCTGCTAACACAAGTTAATGTACTTGAGATGCTATGAAGCCAACCAGATTTAGATTTGGATACTTCTATAATAGGAATTCATTGCAGATTAAAAATTACTTCAGTTTCCTATCTGCATACATAAGTATGCATGAAAAAATTACGTATGAAATGGTTGTGCAGAATGCTTGTAACTTCAGTTTACAAAACTGTTTACTTTTAGGAAATATGATATTAACGTTAGGAAAGTTCTTCTTTGCATAAAGTAATGTAGAGCACTGATTGTGAAGCATAATGATAAAATATATCTTTGACGTTTCATTTCCTATATAATAAAATTAACAGTTAATACTACCTAATGTTCATCTGTATTAAATGTAACACCTAATTGATTCTGATGTTTTAAATCCAGATACATCAGTTAAGAGTATTTTAAATAAAATATACAAAATAATGTACAAAACCCAACTAAAATTTAAAGACTCTGTTACAAGTCTAAAAAAGCTTTAAGAAACTTGAAATTTATAACCACAGTGTAAAATTGTTTTTCTTTAATCTCAAAGCTTTTTATGTAAACTGAAAGTATAAAATACCCTCAGCTTAGTATTTTGCTACAAAGGGCTGGCCTAAAGTGTACACAGTGTAAACAATGGTATTTCTTTTGCTTCAAAAATACAGAAAACACCACAAGATTGATAAATTGTTCAGATGAGAAGTATATGCTCTCTAGGGAATGCACAGGGTACCTGTTACGTCTTGCAAACCAACAGCTACCACACACATTCTTCCTTTCATAATTTGCAGGGGAAAGAAAAACATCTTATTCTTCTTGCACTGTACTTTCCTTTAGTTACATTAAAAATATTTTGGTGTATAAATCTCCTTAAAAACTGGTCATGAGAATTTATTAAAAAATGACTGTAGATGTTAAAGGTTACATTTATGTCTATGGGAAGTAATTAAAAATCCTGAGTATGAAATATTTGGCCATCTTTCCTCCTTGTACCTACTGGAATTTTCACACAGAAAATACAATTTTTGTTGTTGTTTTTTTCTTTTTCTTTTTTTTTTTTTTTTACATTTCCTCTATATTCACTGTCACATCTGAAAATGTAACCAAACCTTTGAAACGAAAAGTCATGTCCCAAAAAGATAACAATATTTCTCTTTTCCCAGTTTGTTTTGTGGTTGGGAGGCTCAATATAAGATTTGATAGGTAACAGATATTTATTACCAGCCCACTTATCATCCTTGAAGAGAAAACAGAGAAAGTAATATTTAGGGGAAAAGAGAAAATGCTTACTTCCTTCTTTTTTTTTATTAAAATGTGATAATTAGCTTTTTTCTTTGGCTATTAAATCAAAGCACAAAGAACCCAGCACATTAACCACAACATAATAAACTTGTATTTACAGAGAGGAGATACTGGAGAATGAGCTACAACACTCAATTGTCTGATTAATAGTCATGAATTCTAACAAAATTAAAACATTCAAACACCTAAGGTCGAGTTTTTAAGATTCCAGTTACCTATGAGTTAGAAAAAGGCCACAGATGTTTTAAAATACAGAATCATAGAACCAAAGAATGGTTTGGGTTGGAAGGGACCTTAAAGATCATCTAGTTCCAACTTCCTCGCCTTGGGCAGGGCCATATATAATGAAATGAATTACCAAAAATTGACACAATTTTTTTTTCATTCTACATAAAGACACCATTACTTTTGTAAATCGTATGTTAATATCTTTCTATGATTTTATCTTTTCTACTGTTTACACTGATTTTATATAACCCTAGCTCTCCACACAAAGAGAGGAATTAGAACTTACTGATTGTCGTTTATACACACTACTATAATGTAGTGGTCAAAATTTATCTGAGGCCCACCTCAGAACCACTGTGCAGCATGCATCACCCAGCTGCTATTTGCGTAATTCCTTGAGAAAAGATGGCCAAAATTAACTGAGCAAAAACCTAAAATATATCCACTGTTTTTTATCCTGCATTCTGTTTTGCTGTGCCATATGGGAAAAGGATATTCTCATGAAAATATTACAAATTTATGTTAAAAACAAAGAACCTTCATCAAATGGTATTAATCCTAGTCAAGGTCCACCCTGTTTTTACATTGATACTATCTGATTTTATAAACACATTAACATACAGTGCTAAAATAGGGGGGTAAAGTTCACTTAAAATCATTACAGAATATACAGACATAACTAAAAAAGTACAGTATGGAAATATTATTCCTCTATCTGTTTATCCCGTCATCAATTTGCGCTGTTTGTATTTTTGAAATTTTTGTCTTGTTGCACCGGTGTACACTTCCCATGCTGACCCTCCAACCTGGAACACTTACAGAAGTCATGACTGAAAAAATTATTTCCTGCTCTGTAATCCACTTTACCAGCCCACTTCCATATCCTGAAAGGTATGTAAACTTAAGTGCAGCACTAGGTGTCCATATAAATGATCCTTTCAGAATTCTTCCATGTTTGTTGAAACGTTAGGGGTTGCTGGGTTTGAATCTTGAGAAATGGCAGCAACAGTGACAATTCTTGGAGAACCAAGAACCTCAGTAACTGAAGAGTCCAGTTCTCCTGAGGTAACAATAGCAAGGGCTGTTCCACCACCCTTCTTGTTCTGATGAGTTTTGACATGTTTTGAGAGATGGTCACTTCGCATAAACCTTTTAGAACATTCTGGGCACTCAAATCTCTTTTCACCTTTTTAGGAAGAAGAATAAAAGCAAAATGTTACTGAAAGAGAGCACTGAAAACTGCTTCATCATTTGAATCTCACCCTATTCTATTCAACATTCAAAGTGTCTTTAAAAGGATACAATATTTTCTTTTCTATCTGACTTGTTTCCAGGTGTGTTCCATTCAGGCACAGGCTTTTGGAAATCTACTATTCACTACTAAAATGTTCTCAACAAATATTTGCTATGCTGTGATTATCTGGTGAGAAGTTTGAATTTCAGGTCAACAGAGAATTTTCATAAACTTCCATAAACCTACCAAAGTGAGGGAGATAAAAGCCCTCAAAGAACAACTTGGTTGCATTTTTAAAAACTACTTTTGTTATTTAGATTACAGTGATGGGAGCAAATTTGGAAACACGAATTCTAATGCTCCATGAGGATGTACGAAATCTGCATCAAGAGAGACAAATTCAATGTACTAAAAGGTCTTGTCACTGTTCAAATGTAATTAGTGCTTAGACATCAGGCGCTATAAGTTGAGGGAGGAGTGACATGGAGGGGGAGACATTCTCCTAGGTCTAAAAATATGGAGGCTGGTATAATTTTCAGCTTTTAAAAGGTCGACTTTTCCAATCTGAACTGTTAAAAGAATTTGCTTTATCAGTTCCCACTTGAAACTTTAGAAAACTTCCCAAGATCAAATCTAATATATGGACTAGGTTAATAAATTTCTTAAGGACTGAGCTAATCCAAGTGAGGAAACGATAACCCTGATCCGTGGCCAATCCTACATGCCTGACCTAAATTTGTTACATTTAGATCCAGTACTAGCTAATTTACATCAGCTATCTATGATGAAATGGTCGTACTTTTCTAGCCTAGGTACAAAAGAACAGCTGGAACAGATCCCTTTTTATATGATTACACAGTCAGCTTAAATTGATGAAAACTGAAATCTACCACTTCCTTGTTTTAAAGTTACTTTATTTACAGTTAAGAGCAATTTTCAGATAACTTAGTAAATGAGAACTTTGATACCATTGTCTAACTATGGCCACTACGATTCAGACTTGCTGTACTATGGCTACAGAGAGGGATGACCAACCTGTGTGGGTTCTTCTGTGCCTTTGTAACTCATCACTCCTTGTAAATCGCTTGCCACAAAAAATCCAGTTGCATACAAATGGTCTTTCACCGGTATGCCAGCGCAGATGTGCTCGAAGATGAGATGTCTTGCCATAAACTTTTCCACATCCTTCAATATGGCAGATATGCTGTTTCTTTTTTCCTGGCTCATTGCTGCCTCTAAAAAGATCATATTTAAACAGCTAAGTAGTTATATTCTAAAACATTACCAGCTATTAGGAGAAATATTTCATGCAAATAGAGACAATTTTAATCTGTGACTAAAAAAGCCCACACAAATGCACTTTCTGAAAGAAAGCATTAAAAATCTAGGCAATATAGGACAATCTTATTCCCAAATGAGGCAAATTGTGATAAGATGCTTAAATATATACTGATAAAAGTTACATTTACCTTCCCTCTCCCTCTCTGCAATTAGGACATGAGCAGGCAACTCTTCTCAGTCTCTTGCCGGGCTGCACCTCCTGGTCAGAAGCTTGTTGAGCTTGTTGCAGCTGCACTTGTGTTATCTGATCAGGACTAACAGCACCAATTGCTGCATTAGCAATGCCACCTACTGCTACGGTTACAGGAGCTATTGTGGCTTGCTGTACTTTTACTCCATCCTGCCCTTGCTGTTGACCTGTAAAATAAAAATTGTTTGTACCTTTGATTAGCCATTTCAATAAGTGGACTGCACAAATAAATTTTATACATTTTATAAGAAAAAGATCCACTTAATGTTAAGTGAAGCCACAAACAAAATATTAAATCCAGCCATTTTCCTGAAGCACTACCTAACCTGCTAGGCCTGTTTGCTGTAATTTGTTATTAAAATAGCAAAAGATGGCAAATTTCTTACTGGTACTAAGAAAAATTAACTAGTTTAACAAATACATTCTTTTTCTTGAAAGCTGAGATAGACAAACTCTTACACAGAAATATTGTTTAGTCAATTGCCAATTAACATCTCTCTAACAATCTTTGAACTATATCTGCATTCAAAAAACTACAATTAGCTAATTAAGAAGTTGCTTTATGGCACTTACAGAATTGTCACTTCTCTTACAATCTGTCTTCAATCAACATCGAGCCAGAAAGGAACTTTTGCAAAGAAAAGGAAACTTAGGACTAGACTTGAACAAGCTAACATTCCAAAGCTTTCTTAGAATCATTGTTTTGCAGGATTCTCTACCCAGGATGGATGAGGTAATCCTGGTTAGATATACAAATTGGGGGTAGAAGAAGCAAGAGCAGCCCTGGGGAAAGAGATTTTGTCTTTGGATTGATGGCAAGCTGTGTATGAGTTGATAGTGTGCCCTGGCAGCCGAAAGGGCCAGCCGTATCCTGGGGTGTATCCAGCAGAGTGCCGTGAGCCAAGCCAGGGAAGTGACTGTCCCGCTCTGCTCTGCACTGCTGCAGCCCCACCTCGAGCACTCTGTGCTGCTTTGGGTGCCTTAAAGAAGGACATCAAACTATTGGAGTGTGTCCAGAGGAGGGGACCAAGATAGTGAAAGGTCTTGTGGGCAAGACTTACAAGGAGCGGCTGAGGTCTCTTGGTTTGTTCAGCTGGGAGAAGGCTGAGAGGTGACCTCCACCCATTCTATACCTTCCTTAAGGGGGAAGTGCTGATCCCTCTCCTCTTTCTGGTGACCAATAATAGGACATGAGGGAATGGCAAGAATCTGCACCAGGTGAAGTTCAGGTTGGACATTAAGAGAAGGCTCTTCACTGAGAAGGTGGCCGGTCACTGGAACAGCCTCCCCAGGGAAGGGATCAAATGAAATTCTAAGACTGACTTGATGAATGAAGAATTCAGCTTCATTGCTGAATGTCCATTGATTTCATTGGCTTTCTTGATCAAAGGAAAACAGATTACCGTCTTGATATTAAAACAGAAGAAACTATTCAAAGATAGGTAAGAAGCGTAGTTCCTTGAACAGCACAGTAATACTATGTTTATTTTAAAAGTTAGTACTATACAGTCTTAGAAAATACACATAATAAACTAAATCTGACACAGAGATATACAGAGATATGACTTCCAGCCACAATATGACAACACTGAATGCCAGCCCTGCCAGTAACAGGAATGGGACAAAATATAATTAGATGTTGCCATTTTCAAAAATTCAGTGCCTTCATACAACTGTGAAATTAAAGGAAATACTGTCTCCTTATTGAGAGAGACAGACAGGCAACCAGAATTCTTTAGAGCAGAATACAGTATTTTAAGACTTGAAAATCCTCAGTATTGAAGCATTCATTTAAAACACAGAAATTCCTTGGGGATAACATGATTCAGACAGATTTTAATGAGTTTTAATAACTTCTGCAGCATCCACAACAGACACCCCCCCAATGGAATAAGACTGGGAAGAATGCTCTCTCTGAAGCCTAAACTGCCCAGCTACTGAGTGAGTTGACATACAATCCAGCATGAGACAATGATTGCTTCATTCACATGATTGCTGAGGGGCAATAGATGCTTGGACAGACTATCTTGTGTGACACCATGCTACCGGCCAGAGATGAAACCTAACACACACCTCCTAACACCGGCACTTACATGAAGAACATGATATACAGAGAACCTCCCAAACTGACTTGACTTATCATCTAAAGGCCACTGCTTGCTACAGGAAATAGAATAAATCTGATTTCTGTCTAGGTCAGTTTTCACCTGAAGCACTGACCAAATTTTCCCAGTTATCTCCCTTGGTTTGCATCTGGAAGTTGCATCTGATCTGCCTAGATAAGAATAAACATGAATTTCTCATCTTCTTAAGAAGGCCACAAATAGTGACAGATGTTGACTGTTTTCAGTTCTCTGTAAAGAACAAGGACAAACCCATAAGTGATAGTGTTTGAACTCCACTTGCTGTTGGACAGATAGTAAAACAAACAAACAAAAATTTTAAAAAGTCTGGTATCTGCAGGAGAGGAAAAATAATTACAGGCTTAACCTTGAGTGCAGAGACCCCATATGTTTAGGACAGAACCAAGTCTTTCTTTTCAGAATAACAATGTACTGGAAATATATTTATTTCCCATACTTTAACAGGAAAAAAAATACCACTCATGATAATCCTTGAGGGAGAATATGATAAGGTAAGAACATCATGGTATAAATACAAATAGTAATATCTAGCACTTTGGTCTAACAGTGGCTACTAAGAGGATACTAGAGCTTCCAAAAAAAGTGCTAGTCCTGGGACAACTCCTTGTCAGGCTGTTAAGCTGCTGAAACACTGACTGAGTGCTATAAACAGCCAGAGTCAAAAAAAGGCTAATAATTTTTTTCATATCTTATCCTAATGCTTATCCTACTGTGATAACATTAACATGATAACATGATTGCTTGTGTTGAAAAACAGTTGCACTTTCTGGTGAGCCAAAGGTAAATGAAAAGGACGAACTTGCTCAACATACAGTCCTTTGCAGAGCACAATCCACTCTCCATCGGTTAAACACACCCAAGACGCAGACGCCTTTAATTCAGAGTTGCACTATAAATGAAGAGTTTGTGAATGGTCATTACAAAAGTTAAAGATATAACAGATATTGTGGTCACATCTACTGCAGTCCCTTATTGTTTCCTTTATCTGTCACACTTTTGAGTACATTATTAAGAATGATACTTTATTACAGTCTGTTAGAAGGATGACTCCATCTATGTCACAAAGTCCTACTGGAGCAAAGAAATCCTGAGAGCTAATCAGTCTGTGGTCAGAACTCAGTTGAAGAGGATAATTACCTCTTTCTCTCTGATTTTCTTAACCTGATATTAGAGTTTCAATGCAACCTTTCCCTGTGCTGCTGAAAACCAAGGCTTTTCAAGTAAGAGGTGAATTGAGGCACTTGAACCCTGAGGAGGATGACTCCTTTTCTCACCCCATGACTACTGGTTAATATCCAGGATATAATTCTTGGATATAACCAATCCACATTCATAGAGAAGCCTGTTCTGCATTTCTAAAAATCCAATATATTTTGCTGATTCAATATGAACCAACTTTCACTGTCCAAGTCATGAGATGGCCAACCACAGAAGGGTCTTCTGATACGTCTTAAGAATATCAAGTACCACTGCTGACACACACTTTATCTGTTCTGAACTTTCCTTCTCCCATGTGAGGACAGGGCATATCTTGGAATACAGGATACACACTACTGAGCTACAACCTTAATCTAGTTATTAAACATAATACAGTAATACATTTGAGTAGAAATTCTTCATGATAATAATAAAAATGGCAATAAAAATACAATGGGGACAATGCCAAGAAAGGTTGCTCACGCAGACAATTATATTCCCCACATGGTTTCAGTTAAACAGTAATTAGATGACTGCTCTTTAGATAGCATTAGCTAGTTATAACATTTTCTAATAAGAATATTTCTTCTTCTTTAAATTAATCTCAGAGTCACTATTTTAAACTCTCTTCCCTTGAATTCCACTTACTAAATTCAGAACAGAAGGTTCTGAAGCTCTCAAAATATCATACAAATTGCCTTATTTAAAGAACCAGGCCACAATATTTAATAAGCAAATCTAATTTTTTGAGGCAAAAGAGTAACTGAAGAAAGCACACATATAGAATGAATGTTCTTTGTCAGAGAGTTACATAGCTATCAGAAAACACTTCAAAGTTCAATAACGTAATTACTGGACTTAATTTCTGTTTTGAACTCCTGAGAGAGCATTCCAACAAGCTAGCTACACTAGTAGTACACAACGTAGAAATGTATCTATTCTGATTTTAAAGCTGTTAAACATAAAAGTCTTCGTTCTTTGAGAATAATAGGACTGTATTTTAGACCAGTTGAAATATCTTTTCTCCTTAAAAAAAAAAAAAAAAAAAATCAACAAATTTTCATAAAACAACTGACAGAACATTCCCAAAATCTCAGTGAGTCTGTTACAGTCTTGAATTGTATGGGATTTTTTTTACACTATATACCTAGAATTCTGTGGATCACTAGGGGCTTTAACTTCTACATCACTTGTACCTATTAAAGAGGAAGAAAAATAAAGGGAATATAAAAGAGATAAAAGAATTTAATTATTTCTTAAATCACATCTACCAAAGAAAAGATACTGAGAAAACTTAAATGTCAATATGAGTTTGTCAGCAGCCTACTAAATTAAATGATGGCAACTTCTAAAAGGTTAAAACAGTGAGGATTTTTCAGTTGAGAGGATCTAGGTCTAAATTGGCTTCTTATTTGAAAAAAACCCAAACCCAACAAACAAACCCGCTTATTCTAAAAACTTGTGGTTGAGATAATGTTATCCATACAGGAACAGAATGATCTCTTGACACGTTCTAGATGGAGAGAAAAAGGCTTATTAAAAATATTCCTCTCAATGTCTTACTAGAGGTATTAAAATATGACTTAAAACCTTCCAGAAATGATGCTACAATCATGAGATCACTTGACATTGCTTCTTCCTGACATATTCCAAACCCCAGGACATGGTATCACTACACCTCACCATTCATAATCAAACCTTTTAGTAACAGGAACTCTCATGTTTCAGCACAGGTTTCCGAAAGAGGTCTAAACTGATCATTACGTGAGGGAACAAAGTTACACCTTAGTTCATCAATGTTATTCTGTACAAGTTGTGAAAGCAGTCACTGCACATTGATGCCTGCTTTTGGAAGAGTTTTTTCGAAGTTCCTATGATTTCTTTAATAATGATTTCTGAAATTGTGTAATATCTTGATTTAAAAAAATCATCTCTGAACTTGTGTATGACTGAGTTTCATTGTACATACTGTCAGGGTATAAAGTTAAGTTACAACCAAATGATACAAAATAACATTGCTACAAAATAACATTGATCCTCAGTTGCATTTCATTTCCTCTCAGGGCTAAGTTCTGTCTTGCTTTTGGATAGTAACTATTTATTTGACCGCAGGACAAAATGTAAACAGCAAGGAAACTCGATGTAGTATTTACTTTACAAATCAAGTACTATAGGAGTCTCACTTATTGCAATATTACAAATATGATTATGACTGAATAGAATTTTTTTAAGCTTCTCAAATACAAGAACCGGCATGGTCTTAGTCACTACTCTTTCCTATTTAAGTCATTAAGTAAATGCATTACTTATTAACACAAGATATAGGATTATCAAGATAAATGATTGCACATCCTTTATTCTTCAGCACCACTTGCCCAGCTTTCCAATTTTGCAGTAAAATTGGATCTTAGCAGTTAAACTCACATATACTTTCCCATACATGAGTTTGTAACACATTCACACAAGAAAATTCAACAACTTTAAGTAATTATTATGAAGCCAAATAATACACACACACACTATTCACATTTTTGGTTAAAAATTAATTTGCAAAACCGTAACAACACTTAAATGATTTAAGAAAGCTAGTGCATGGTACCTAAAAAGTACTTTTCTACAGAGTGATTGACCACTGGTTATTAGGCTTGGTTATCCATTATAAGTCAAACCAAGTTTCCTTTTACCATACACTACACCTGCTTTCCTATTCTTGCTCACCTGAAGTAGCAAGCATGAAAGACTGCTCTCTGAGGCAAACAGGGCAGAAAAGGACTTAACTTTACTGAACTATAGAAATCATGAGAGTAAAGCGTTCGAAAATTGGATCTTGGGAAGAAGAGAAATTTAAGACTACGAAAAGGACTCTTCTACATTCTGGTACATAGTTCCTCAGACAAATTTGATATATCTTATGTTGCTGTTGTGCAACCAGTGTTTAGCAGTCCAAAAGACAACAGCATCAATGACTGAGTTATCTCAGTAGGATGCACCTAACTGCAAAATCTGAGAAACACTTTGCAAAATGTACCTAGAGCCACAGCGGCTAATGCTGCAAAAAAGAAAATTTGTTCAACTGCATATTCTAAAAAACAAAGAGAGGGCTGTAGTTAGCATCCATAATTCAATGCATATTACTACAGGACAGCCTGTAGAGTTCCAAAGCTCCACAGGCATCAGAGCTGATGCAGCAACTCACCCATTAACAACGCACTGATGCAAAGCAATGGGGAAAAAGAAGTTTCTCATCTCCCCTTGCTCTGCATACACCAGGTACTGTAAGCTTAAAAACATCCTTTAATATTCTTTTACCACAAAGACATACAAATAATTTATAATCAGATAATATCTATATACTTTACACATTTATTTAAAATAAAAGATATTTATAATATATTTATAATGTCTATATAATATAATAGAATGCTTTGATTAAGATACAGCCAAGATTTAAACATTTTTTAAAAAGTCTGTGTCAATATAGTTAGAGATCAAATTTTTTTTAAAAAAATCTACTATGAAGGAGGTTTCATGTGAAGAAAGAAGCACAGATCATATTTTAAAATTATATATATGCTAAGACAACACTGAATTTTAGTATTTACACAGAAGATGATGCAGTATGCTGATAATTCTACTTTCTCTTCTAAAGATTTATGCAGAAACAATATGTGACAAAAGAAGAATTCCCCAGAACAGAAACTGCAAGCATTGATGCAAGAGATCCACACATGTTGTAAAGATGATCAGTTTGGGGTAAGGAGAGGAACTGGATTCACTCAAATACTACAAGAAATTTGGGTCATCACAAATCACAGCATTGTGTCCAGATGCTAGTACAAGCAGAAAGTTTCCAGTGCTAACTGTAGCATCAAATAGACCATCTATCTTTTCTACATCCTACAGGAGCACTGCAGCGACTTTCTATCTTTTGGCCATGGCTAACTTTGTCAAGATTTCTAAGAACTTGTTATACTTTTCTTGAAGAGTATGTTAAAAAATTACTGAACAGCATTTTAACTAAGCTTAACTTCTGTTGAAAGAACCATTAAAAAAAATGAAATTCAAGGCAATAAAGTTTGAGGGGTATAAGCATCTTAAAAAAGATGAAGATAGTTTCCTTTAGTGCAAGAATCATATTGGTAACACAAGACCAAACCAATGCCCCAGAAGTTTCACCAAGTTACTTTAACAACTTTTCAAAAATGTAAGGCTTTACTCAAGTGTTTCAGAACAAACTGAGGGCACTTCAGTACTTTGAGCCAGAAAATAAGTTTTCCCAGCTGGTAGTACCTTTCATTAAACTGAAAGCAAGTTTACTTTTAATTACTATATTAAACATAGGAAAGAGCTACCACAAATACAACACAGAAAAACCCATACAAAACCAACATAAAAATCAAACAGAGCTACAGTTTCACAAAAATTAGTCTTGAACAACCAAGTGGTGATTTCAGAAGCAAGGCAATGTCTCTGGTTGTTTTGGATACTGTGACTTCAAATGAAAAGAAAATTTGGTCAATTTATTACGTATTCTAAAGAAGGAGATGTAATCAGAAAAATAACTTATTATACTAAAGACAAGACACCCTTCCAAAAAGCCTTGATTTTCACCATCATTGAATAAAAAGTCACAAAGCAAAGTATATTTAGGGTGAGTGTCCATGAACACTTCTCTGCAGATGAATGCAGATGAATCTTGCATACTGAACCTTAGAGCAACAACTGAAAACTGTGCTGCAAAGTATCAGACACATCACATGGAAACTAATAGCAGATATAAGAAATTGAGCTTCTAAGACTTTTGTAGAACATCTCCCCCTCTCCCATTCCCTTGCCCCAACTCTCAGATTATTCTACAGCTCATAGTCACAACAGAACGTGGACAGTTTTCCTTTACCTCTTCCCCTTAACTCTTAATCAGGGATAGGACTAGAAAGAGACTTGTGGACTGTCAATCTCCACAGTCTGACTAGAGAAGCTCAATACCTGACAAACTGAAACAATCCAAAACAAAAAATCCCAAACCAAAACCACTTCTGCCATATGGAAACAAAAAACACACTCAGAAAGTGTAATTTGTTGCATCTCCATTCAATTTTTGAGTATTGTCATTAACTAGTAATAACTGAATTTTGAAAGGACAGAAGTAGCCTAACATGAAAAAATATATGCTAACGTTCTAGTACTCTATTTGGATTTTGGCAGGTAAGGCTGGGAGATTTTCTGGTTGGGTGTTACGGGATTTTGACTATGCTTTAACTGGCTTACATATTTTACACTTGACTAGAAGGGTCATGAATGTCCTTGAAGTAAATATTTTGGCTACATGAAATGTTACGTTGATCAAGATAAAAGTAAATATGCAAACAAGGGGCAAGGTGATTAAAAGAAATTTAAAGGATATTATCAGGAAAAAAACAAGATTCATAAAACATTTTAAAAGATCTTATTGTGTAAGACTAAACATGAACAACAAGCTTAAGTTTTATTAACAGCCTATGGGGTAGACAGGCTGACCAATATTAAGACTAATTTGTTTATTAAAGATATAACTGAAACTTTGTTATAGCCTTCATCAGGAAAGGACCAACAAAACTACATATTATAGAATCACAAAAGAAGGGACACATAAATCTGTAAGATCCAAATCCATAGAAGTTCTGACATCTTCTGTAACACTGCTAACCCTATAAGACTGTTTACCTAGTCTAGTTTTTTTGGATCAGAACAAACTGAAAAGCTTCATGCTTTTGTCCGTTACTTCCTGATGACCAAAGAAACAAGACAATCGAGGCCCATATTTCTTAAACTTCAGTATTTTTCTCAAGGGAAAAGCGGTCACATCATCACTTGAAACCATAATTAAGGAAACTCAGGCTTGTACTTAACATGTATCCCAAGGGTTTTTTTGGCAGGAAGATATCAACTGATAATTCTCTCTTTACAACAAAATAATACTAGTCTGCCAATCTATGAAGATTAAATATGCATTTTGGGGTGATACAGTTTTCCCAGTGACAAACTGATCAAGGTGTATGGCTGTTATCAACTCTCAGCAGTATTAAACATCAGTGGAAACTCCATCGTAAAGAATGGATGCATAAAGGAATCAATATAACTGTATAACCATATCCCAAATTAACCTAAGCATGAGCTAGGATGCTATATTTCTCAAGAGACTACATACGTCCAGAGCTATTGCTTTTGTGAAAGTGTCATGACCAGAGCAAAATATCGATTATAAAAATTATACTTCATTATGGTGTCCTGACTACTTCCAAAGCTACTATACTATAGCATATAAATCAAGCAACTTTTGTTTACTAAACTATCCATTAGAAATCATTGACCTCTGAAAAACAGAGTTGTTTTTCAATAATCATAGAACATTCTGAGTTGAAAGGGACCCAAAAGCATCATCGAATCCAACTCCTGGCTCTCCACAGGACAACAGCCAATAATAACACTGTTTCACAGGAAATGAATATTCCTCTTAGAACACAACATCTCATTCCCTATATATAGTTAGCTTTTTCAATAATCACCACTGCTATTAAAAGGTTTTTAATATATTAAAACAGTAAGAATTTATTTATTTCATCTAACAGCTCCAAAATCATATGTAGCTTAGTACTCCAAAATTCAATTTACAGTGAGGAAGCTGTTGAAATGAGATTTTGAATATGCTTCTTGTCTTTCCCTTGCACCAGGTGGTAATGGAGGAACAAGAAGGTTGACTTAGTGCAGATCTAAGTAAGCTTAAAAAAAGAAAAAAATACTAACAAGCTGTTGAAGATATGCCATATCACTCAATTCACTTGCTAGGCATTTTATGATCAAAAAAGCTCAGCCAATTCATTTCTTGTTCTATATGGTCCGATTTATGACAATAGGGAGTGAGAGGGGTGATGACAAAACCCAATATTCTAGAGAGTGCATCTGTATTGATGACACATAATCTAATATGGAAATACAGCTTTAGTAACATTCTTCTTTGAAGACTTTAAAGCTTACATTTTCTTTTTGAAGTTTATAGTATAAAAATAGCTCATTATAAGCCTATTTTACCTGGCAATTATGAGCAAAGTTGGTACTTGAAATGCTTCCCCCTCCCACTTTATTTTAGCAGTAATGATGAAGTCATGCCTTGGTACTCACAGGTCAGGCAGAAAAGACTTGTTTTACTGAGGCATATTTAATAGGTTATTCTCCATTGACAACTTATCTGAACAGGTAGATTGCACACTCCTTAGGCATCAAGTTCAGGAGCAGTATATTGACACTTATTTTTATGCTACCACCACCATGGCAAATGTTTGCTTTTACCAGCAACTTCTTAAACTGTTTCTGTCACTGCACTGAATTTCAGTTTAAGAAAATCCCATAACCAAAGCAATTTTGTCATTAGAAGACTGTTTCTCCTGTAATTACTTTGAAACATTTGAAAAGGATGCCAGTACTACAATATTTAGAACACCGTGGTTCTACAACAATTCTCAGCTCAAGGCAACATGTGAACAGTTGTGACCTTTCATGACTTTGAAAAAAGTATGCTACATTTCTATACTCTTCTCATCTACACTCTCAGAATGCCAAGTCACATACTATGAAGTAAAAACTAAGAAAGACTCCTTTTTTTCCCTTATTTGTTTTTTTTTTTTTAATACAACCCTATGCTTTGTACTTATCTTTTTACTGCAGATTCCATAGCTTGCAGCTTGTTTCTTTCAAGATGTTTGCTGCATCTTGCTTGTCAATGAACATCCAGGAAAACACTCCATGTTATTAGGAAAAAAAAAAAACCAAACAAATGCAACCCTTATCCTTCAGTTCCTTTGACTTTCACCTTTGGTGTTTATATTTGCCAGTTCACTTGTACGTGCTATTTTAACCCCTTTTCACCTTCTTACCACCTACAGGTATCCCTTCTTGCTTAGCTACACCACTTACTGAGTTCTGTTTATAGACATACTCATTATTACATTAACACGAGAGGAGCCCCACAGGATGTGTGTTGTCACAAAAATGGATTTTCTTTTGTTCAACAGGATAAGTGTAAGCGCAATATTCTAGGACTTTAGATTAAACACCTTTCCCTCCCTCAAAATCTAGCACAGTAATAGAGAATAATAGAAGACTGTGAGTAGTATGAAAATTAATCAGGTATTTTAAGTTTTTGTAATAGAGGAGCTTAAGAACATTAAATAAAAATGTGTCTTATGCAACAATTAAAACACAATATGTTGCAGACAAATATTGAATACCAAAAAAAATTTAGGCAGACTCAGAAATGACAAATTCAGAGAAAATAAATCCATCAAGAACTATTAAATATGTTAAAAAGAAAATCCCACTTCTGGCTCAGGCAGACCTGAGCTGCACATGACTGAATGGTGGGAAGAGGATCTGAGCACTGTTCTTGTATGCATCACCTGCAGTCAGCATGAGACGGTAAGAAACACTTTTGATTCTTATATTCACAGAATCATAGAACGGTTTGGGTCACAAGGCACCTTTAAAAATCATGCAGCTCCAATCCCCCTGCCATGAGCAGAGACACCTTCAACTAGATCACATTGTTCAAAGACCTACTCAAACCTGCCTTGAACACTTCCAGGGATGGGGCATCTACAACCTCTCTGGAAAACCTGTTCCAGTGTCTCACCACCCTAACATTAAAGAATTTCTTCCTTATGTCCAATCTAAAGCTATCCTTTTTCAGTTTAAAACTGCTGCCCCTTGTGCTGTTACTATGGGCAGGCCTTGGTAAAAAGTCTGTCTTTCTTACAAGATCCCATTTTATATTGAACGGCTGCAATAAGGTCTCCCAGAGCCTCCTCTTCACCAGTTTGAACAACCCCAACTGTTTCAGCCCGTCTTCATACAAGATGTGTTTCAGCTCTGTGATCATTTTCACAGCCTTCTTCTGGACCTGCTCTAACAGATCCATGTCTGTCTTCTAGTGAGGATCCCAGCACTGGCGATAGTACTACAGATGGGATCTCACAACAGTGATAAAGAGGGAGAGAATCGCATCCCTTGAGTTACTGGCCTTGTTTCTTTTTATGTAGCCCAGGATACAATAGGCTTTCTGGGCTGCAAGTGTACCTTGCCAGCATATATTCCATTTTTCATCTACCTATATCCCCAGGTCTTTCTCCACAGATCTGCTCTCAATCTATTACTTCATCACCTGATCTATACTGACATTAGAGATTGCCCCATCACAGGTGCAGGACCTTTCATTCAGCCTTGCTGAAGTACAATGAGGTTCACATTGGCCTGCTTCCCAAACCTGCCAAGATCCCTCCGGACGGCATCCTTTCCCTCAAGCACATCAACTGCACCACTCATTTTGGTGGTATCCGAAAGCCTGCTGGGGGTGCACGCAATTCCACAGTGCCCTTAACAAAGATACTGACAGTACTGGTCCCAGTATGGACCCTGGAGGGACATCACTGGTTACTGATCTGCATTTGGAGATTGAACCACTGATGGCAACTCTGAACATTGCCATTTCCAATCATCCACAAAATCCATGTCTCCAAGGTTACTGTGAGAGACTATGATAAAAACCCTTCTGTAAGTCATGGCAGATGAAGTAGATGTTTACCAACTGCTCTTCCTTTACCTACTGATACAGTCACTCCATCACAGAAGGCCATTGGATTAGTCCACCATTTGCCCTTTGTGAAGCCATGTTGGATTCATTTAGAACAACATTTGGAACAACATATTGGCTCTCTTTAATCACCTCTGTACCCACATCTTACCAGACACAGAAACGAAGCTGACCGGTTGGTAGTTCTCAGGGGCCTACTTATTCCATTTTTAAAAATGGGTGGGATGTTTTGCTTCTTCCAGTCACTATACCTGAGTGACATACATTTAATCTAATCCATTTTTTCCTGTTTAAAGAATTTGGCAGAATGCTTCAAACTCCTCATCAAACTTTGACCCAGAATGACAGTAATGTCTAAACAATATATTCAGTCTTTGAATTGCAAGTCCTAAAACTAGTGACTGTCACACAAAGAGAGATAGTAAAGAGGGAAAGGCGAAGAGAAAGCTTCGAAGACAGGCTGAAGCTGGATGCAGTACAGGAGGAAAACGCACAAGAAATCAGGAGACCTCAAGGCTATGGCAAATTGTGTAACTACTAATCACAGTGATGTGAAAGTATCTGGCCAAAGAGAGAATCTGCCTCACATCACAACGAGTATGAAACCGATGGACAAGTCTTGTTATATTTTCAAAGTGCCCCAATAAGAAAACTTGGCATTGGATTTCATTATCATTAATAACTATTTCAGAGCCCACAGCACACCCCTACAAAAGACTTAAAACTTTCCAGTTGTAGTATTGCCAGGCAACAGACCGTTCCACTGAACAGAAGTCATTGCTCCAAGTTATTTTGGGTGGATGAACTCCTAATTCCCCATAATTCAGGCCACGTCACCACTCATCTTCAAGAAAATGGCTTGAACTTGTGTTGCAGGGTGATGGAACCTGATGACTTTTGCTTAAAGCAAGTAAAAAAACTTGGAACAAGTATACATAAAATATAATTTTTTCATTATTTTAAAACAAGGTATCTCATCCACTTTTGTATGGGGCAAACATCTCCATCATTGTGTAACAAAATTACTCTAAGATGTATAATTAAGGTAGATATGAGTTTGATCTACTACTTTTTTTCCTCATAATAAAGCGGGAATTATTCCGAGAGACAAAACAAACCAAACCAACAAAAAAACCAAAAAAACCAAAAAACCCTGAAAAACCAAAAACAAAGAGAAAACCACCAAAACCAACCAACCAGAAAAAACAACCTAGCCTACCAAAAGGAAACAATTTTATGAACTGTATATTTTTCTCAGAGTCAACTAGTACTTAAATCAATTCCTTTCAAACAGTCACTTATGATATCAATTGACACATCTAGATAAATCAGAGAGCCTGAAAATAAGCTATAAAAAAGCAAAAGACAGCTTATTTTAAAAAGGTGATGGGGCTGGGGACAGGAGTCCATTGAACTTGAATCTGCAACTCTCACAGCAGAAGCCTTGAAAAAAGGCAAGGGTATGCTGCAGTATCTGCTTGTCCCCAAGACCACAGGGGCTAAATTCAGGAAGCTGCCACCTATAACATTCCAGGCTATCCCCTTGCACAGGGAACCATGTACAAAACAATGACTGACATAACACAGAAAAAAATACTTTGTACAGGACTAGCTTGGTAAAAGGCTGTGCCAAGTACTGATCTCATAGCAAGGCAGGTATTAGTAGATCCCTGAATGTTCAAGTAAACAGTGGTTTTTATGTAGCCTATTGTTTGACTACCTCTTAATTAAACAATGGTTTAAAAATCTGGTTTTAAGGCTCAGAAACTTAACTGGATGAGAGGAGTAAAACTTTCTTCTGTATATTTAATTATGCATCTGACTGACACTTTGTACATCTCAACAAAATTTTACAGAATCACAGATTGGTGTAGACTTCAAGGGACCTCTGGAGGGCATCTGGTCCCATCACCCTGCTCAAGCAGGGCCACCTACAGAAAGTTGTCCAGGACCATGCTCAGACAATTTCTGAACATCTCCAAAGACGGAGAGTCTGCAGCTTCTCTGGGCAACCTGTGCCAATACTCAGTTGCTGTCAGAGTGAAAAATCATTTTCATCATTGATATTGAAGTTCTCCCTCAGGCCAGAAAGTGAAAGAATGTGAGAACTTCTCTGCTTCGCCCTGCTTTTTGACCACATGCAACATATAACCCAAGTATGATACTTACCAGGATCAGTTTTTGAACTTTTAACTGAAAAAACACAAAAAAACCCCAAATACACTTATACATCTTGCTGGGTTTACAGTAGATTTTCAGCAACAAAGGTTATGAAAGGTAGACCAAAATATAGTATTTACTAGAAGATTTTGATGTTTTTATTCCCAACGTGGAATTTTTCTCTTTTGGAATTTAGAATCCATTTGACAAAACAACAACAACCCAAACAAAACACACAACAACTCCCCCCATTTCTCAAAATTTTCTATCAATTAACAGTTCTGTTACAATTTTAAACTAAGATTTTTTTTGCTTTACTATTTCATTTACTACTGAAAAGCTAAAGAAAAAAAAAAGCATTTAAATAGCTCACTGTAGAAATAACTAGGAAAACCACTGTTCAGGGAACCAAAATATGAGACAAATACAAAACCAGTTATTTATTGTGATATTTTATTGTGATTTTTAAAGTTTTTTTTCTGGAAATTCAGCTGGCTCGATTGAAGGTGTTTGATTGAAGGACAAAGTAACTTCTTTTCCCTAGCAAAGTTAGAGCACCTGAATCAATGCATGGGATGAGTTCTTCACTCAGCCTTCTCCTTAATATTTTCTGGACATCCTCCATTCAGCTCATTTCTAACATCTACTTCTACTGCTCGTTTGTGGTGAATGATCTACTTGTGGAGAGTTCAACTTATTTTCAAGACACTTCACACTGGCAAGCTCAGGTATTATAGAAAAGAAATACCAGTCTGCAGATAATGAGGTAGCTGAGCTGTTTATTTTTCAAAAGGTTTCCTGTAATGATGCCTGGGAATAACAAAAAAAAAAAAAAAATTCAAATAAAAACCAGAAAACCTGAGGAAGTTAACAGCCCTGATCAAGTAATTTTACTCTTTTTAAGTGGCAAGCAAAGTTTATATCTTAGCATGTTTGCAATATGCTATTTTATAGCCATTCTTTATTTGGAATACAGATTATGGACTGCTCATCATGTTCTTCACTTTCCTTTCCATTCTACCATGTCTCCCATTCCCAGAGTGTAGCACCAAGAAGTTTCACAGGACAGAAGCAGAGCTAAGTCAGAGAAGAAAATTACAACTAATCTCTTGCATTCACAAAGCTTGTTCTTTCTCCTTAATATAAAGTCTTGGGGAAGAAATAGTACCTTATTTACTAAAGAAAGGAAAAAATTGTCAGAATATTTATAGGGGTGGAGCACCTCTCCTATGAGGAAAGGCTGACAGAAATGGTGTTGTTCAGTCTGAAGAAAAGAAGGCTCTGGGCTCTTATAGCACCTGCAAATACCTAAAGGGGCTACAAGAGACTTGGAGAAGAATTTTCTACACGGGCATGTAGTGAAAGGACAAAGGGGAATGGCCTCAAGATGAAAGAGGGTAGCTGGAGATTAGGTATAAGAAAGAAGGTTTTTTACAATGAGGGTGGCCAAATTCTAGAAAAGATTGCCCAGAGAGGTGGTGGATGTCCCATCTGTGGAAACAGTCAAGGTCAGGTTGGATGGGGCTCTGAGCAACCTGATCTAGTTGAAGATGTCCCTGATCATTGGAGAGGGGTTGAACTAGATGACCTTTAAAAGGTCCCTTTCAATCCAAACTATTCTATATTTTTATGATTCACTGCTGCCAAAAAATTATGGAAACAGCCGTAAGGCATACCAGGAGCAGGGTGGGAGAGTGGGCACAGTGAAGAGGAATTCAATGGTCACAAAATGTAGTCTAGTTAACATATACAAACACTGTATGACTAAGGCTTGGCTTGTGCAGGACCACACTTGTAACTCATTCCCCTTCTTTCATCCTCAAGTTACCAATCCCAATCCCTTCATTTCCCAAAAGACATCATATGCAAGTACAGGTAAGGTCAATATAACCAACAAAGATGATATTCAGAATCTCTTGCTCTAATACCTGCTAGTGTGTACTGAACAGTAGCACACCATCAGTAAGAAGGGAAAAAAACCTACATCCAGAAAGGTTCTTCCTGCACCCCCAAAGCTAGGCTGCTCCCAAAGCAGGGCTCCTATGAAGAGTCCCCTACCAAAGCAGAGACTTCTGTCTAAAAAAAAAAAGTCAGCCAGCACCTTCCCATTAAGAAAAAAGTATTCCAAGGTAAACAGGACTGCAGGTGCTCAGCTACAGCTAACCAAAACTTCTCTTTGAACCATTACAGCTAAACATAAGGTCAAGATTTTAATTCTGATTACCCAGATTAATGTTCGTGTGACACTCCTTAAACAAGCCAGGTTTACTGCATCTAACTCAGCTCTTAATATTTCAACATGCCATCCAGTCCCAAAAAGTACTACAGCAGACAAAATTCCCCCAATGGCAAATTTCTTACTACTAAACTATGTTTAGTCTCCTCAAAAATATACCAGTTAAAGAGAACAATCTTTTGCCCAGTTAAAAATTTCTCATCTTAGCATATGATCATAAAAAGCCAAACCATTTAGAGTCAATACGATTCTAATACTTGCTTATGCAGACTGGACAGCAGTTAAACATGATGGGTTTTTTCTTACAGTTTTATACTAAAAAACTGTGCTTACGGTCAGGCTGTTGTTAAGAAGAGTTTACTGTAACTACTACAACAGAAGACTTTTACTTCTACGACATAAACCTAAGTTTATGTAAGTAGTTATCAAGCTGGCAAAGAGAACTCCTACCTAAATCAAGTTTTATCTGCAACATTAAAAGTTGGCAAATTTTACATATAGAGTTGCCCTTGTGAGACACTGCAGAGACCTTGCACAGAATTTACCATAAAACTAAGCTCAGTTGTGCAGTCTAGAGCCTATTAGCTCCTTTTCCAGCTATTAGACCAGCATAACCAAACAGGCATTTCATAATACATATCAAAAGTTCAGCAGCAAGTACTGAAGTACAGTTACCAGTTGGTTTTATATTTTTCTTTTAAAGCACGCCACAGAAACTATGGTGTGTGCAAGCACTGCTTATTCCACTTGATCTCTTTGCAGAACTCAAGCTTTTAAGGGAACAACTTTATGAGCTAGTGCAGAATGCAATGAGTAGCTCCACACAAATGCATGCCAGGACACAAGGTATCCCAGTTCACATATCGCCACTTCTCATTCTACATCTCCCAAGAATTGGGATTAGGAATACTGCCCGGTTGGAAAAAGTTTTTTCTTGTTGTTTTTCAAACATATCACAGCTCAATAGTAAAGTCTCATGTTCACTTCTGGAGCCCACACGTCTTTAGTAAGATGGAGGACAGAATCTTTTAAGCATAGTTTATCAGATACAAACAGTTCCATTTCAATTGATGCAACTGGTAATATTAACTCAATGTTTAGCAAAAATGTCAGCAATTTTAAAATCTGAATTTTAGTGGTAAGTGTAAGATATTTTCTCACAGTTAAGGGTTTAACATTTATTACAGAAAACTCTGAAAAAAAAGGTGTTAATTTAAAACCATCTGGTATTCTTGCAATAGTAAAGCAAACCAAAACCACAAACAACCACCACAAACAAAATAAAACAACCCACAAACAAGCAAAATCCCAAAACTTTGTCAGACCACTCACCCGCAACACTGGTAATGGTAACAGGAACTCCTTGAACTTGAACACCTGCAGCACTCAGGTTGGCAACACTTACTGTTTGAAGGTTAGGTACTGAAGCAAGCTGGGCAGCATTCAGAGTGATGGGGGTACCAGCAACAGCCACCGGAGCAATCTGGGCAATGGTTGTGCCACCACTTGAAGACACAGGGGTAATGGTTAGTTGTTGGGGTAACCCAGCATTTTGAACTTGAAGATTTGAAAGGCTTTGCAGATTCTGAACCTGCACAGTTTGCCAGCTGATCTGTCCTGATGGTGTTAAAGTTGGAGCCCTGATGAGCACCTGAGTTGGGCTCACTGCCTGCAGCTGAACATTCTGCAAAGGCTGCTGCTGGATGGTCTGTATAGTCTGCCCTGACTGAAGCTGAAATGACTGTGGAGGAATGGCCTGAATAATCTGCTGTTGAGGCTGCTGGATCTGTATCTGTTGCAGAATAGGCTGACCTACAATTTGGACCTGCTGAAGGGAACCTGACTGATCCTGGACGTTCTGTAGTCCATTGGACTGAAGCTGACTGGAGCTCTGGGCTTCAGAGTCTGTAGCAGTTGTTTGAGGTTCTTCAGTCGCCTGCTCTGAACTGCTGCCTGCTGTGCTTGTGTACTGGCCTGTTTCTGCAGAGCTTACCAGTGTGTCACTGCTAGTCAGAGATGTTGAGGCAGTGGTTGTAGCAGTGGAAGATGAGGAAGGAGACTCTGGCATGGTACTACCAGAAGCAGAAGTGACAGGTGTAGATGTTAGCTGACTTCCATTGGAAACTCCACTCTCAGTAGACTGGCCAACTTGCCCCGAACTTCCTCCAGTGGCAACGTTGTTAATTACAGGCAATGCCAGTGTTACCCCACCAATGTTTATAGGTAGCGTTGTTACAACTTGCGCCTGAGTACCAGGAATAGTTTGCAGTTGCAGCGGTATGGAAACACCAGGCCTAATTTGGACTGGAACTGTCTGATTTGCTAGGTTTTGAGCAATAACATTCCCCGAAGCTGTCCTGTTTGCAGTTGTGAGGATAGCTTGATTATTCCCTGCAGGAATAAGCTGAATTTGACCCTGTATGTCTTGCAGACCAGTAGCATTAGATGGATTAATTTGACCTTCCGTTGTCTGAATCTGTGGAATCACTTGGTATTGGACACTCCCGCTTGGATTTTGTACTTGAATAACTTGGAATTGTCCAGGGGTCGTTGTAGAAGAATTGCCCGATTTGGTTTTTGAAGGAGATGTACTTCCATTGTTACTGCTGGAGGGACTTGCTGCGCTTGAGGCAACCGAAGATCCTTGTTGAGCAACATTATTTTCTTTTGAAGTAGAAGGAGCAGTGGCAACGAGCTGCCAAGCATTTCCAGCAAGCTGAGTTGTTACCAATTCCAACTGCTGTGGCTGATTCTGAAGCTGCACCAAACCTTGATTTGGGTCTATAATAATCTGTTGCTGTCCAGTTCCTTGATTCTCACCAGGAGTTCCTATTTTGCTGCAAGTGGCTGCTAGCAAAGCGAGAGGTGAAGGCTGAGAATCCTATCCATAACCATAAAGAGAGAAAACAGAAAGGATTCAGGAGAAGAGTGCAAGTATGAACCTTTAGAAGTCAGCATTAAGGTTTGCACAGGAAGCACAATAAAAAAAAAAAAGGTGCTTCTGCATAGAGACTAATGATACAGCTCTGAATAAGGAAGTATGAATTGCTGTAAATAATCTTTAAACATGTGTTTAAAAGTCCCTAATTATCAATGATTATGTGACAGTAAAGACCTCAACTGCATCCTCAATTCAGTCTTTTATTCTCCCCTAAAATAAAGAAAAAAATTTAAAAATGCTTCTATTACATGGAAAGCAGCTGATCACTGCAAAATGCAATCAAACAAACATGTCCAGGCAGTAAAAACATTGCACCCAACCAACTGTATTTCATCAAACCCAAAGAAAGATGCCCTGAGCAGGAAATGCTGTTAGCTGAATATTTCATTTTAAATGCTAATAGTTTGGGCACTTCCCTATTCGGGTGTGTGTTGTTTACCTGTGAGCCTCCAGTTTTCCCTTTTTTATTATTATTGTTGTTATTCTCTGCCTCGGGAGATTTCTCTCCCTCTGTGGGCATAGTTTCCTCCTTCTTTTGATCTGCAAAAATATCAAGTGTAACAGGTTAATTATTCACCTTCATTTATACAATAACAAAACATACGAGCATATGCTTTTCGGTTCCCAGCTTGTCGCTTTTGCTTCTTCATAAAAACAACAGTACAAATCATTATTACAAAAGAACGAGTCCTAAGAAACGTGGTTTGAAACCCAACCCATGGGGGCTGGAGAGTTAACACCCAGAAAGGGGAGGTTTGGTTTCCTCTCCCAGAGACAGCAGGAAAAAACCACCCACAAACCTCCTCCTCCTCCTGCCCCCTAAAGCATCGACGGCCACTGAGTGGCCGCCGATGCTTTAGGGGGCAGGAGGAGGGTTGTGCATGGGAGGGAAAGAGGGAGGAAAAGAGGAATGAAGGAGGGAGGGATGTGCACAGGAGGGAGGGTTAGCGAAGAAAGGGGGAATGGAGGAGGGAGGTACGGAGGAGGCAAGCCGGAGGGGCAGGCAGGAGAGGAAGAGAAGAAAGGGGGCATAAGAGGAAGCAGCACGGATGGGCGGAGGGGCAGTGAGAGAAGAGTGGGGTAAGAAGGGGGAGAACAGAGGGAAGAAAAGGGGGAACCCGAGAGGGCGGGATAGAGGGGCGATGAAGGGTGGAGGGAGGAGCGGAGGGAGGGAGGGGTGTGCACAGGAGGGAGAGAGGGAGGGGGTT
>VZRN01005366.1:268825-280789 GCA_013397935.1 Dasyornis broadbenti
CCAGGCCGAGCCCTCAGCCCCGGGTCCCGCCGCGGCTCGGGCCGATGATTGACGGTCCTCACGCCCCGGTCGCCAGCGAATCCGGCGAGGGGGCGGGCGGGGCCGCGCGCGGCCGCCGGCCAACCCGGTGGTGTCCGCCCGCCTCGCGCGCCGGTAACTGACAGCGCGCGGGAAGTCCCCGAGCCGGTGCTTCCCCTGAGGTGCGGCCCCCGCTCCCGCTTCCTCGGCCGCCCAGGGAGCGGGAAGGAGACGCCCCTACGGCTTCCAGGGCCTATTCCCTCTCCCGCCGCTCTACTCCTTTGTAAGAGACTCCCGCGCCAGCCCTCTGCCTGCGGGCGGGGGAAGGGCGGCTCGGGGATTGCTTCCACACCTGCTGCGTGGAGGCGGGAGCTGCCTCCTTCCTCCCCATTGGCTCGGCCGCAGTGGCGGGCGCGCGCGGCACGCTGGGATATGTAGTGCTAGGCTGGCGGCGGCGCATGCGCGGGGGAATGTCGTGCCCGGCAGGTGCCTCCGGCGCAGTTCGGGGCGGGTCAGCCCTGTTCTCAGTGTTGCTGTAGATTCGCAAAGCGGGAGTCAGTCCTCGGCAGCCTGTGCTGGTCCAGGCTGGTCGTCGTGGGTTAAAAGCAAGTGAATGACGATTGTGCTGTTGTTTGCCCCCGATACTTGTGCCGCTGTTCCCTGCAGATCCGGCCCCGCTCAGCCTGACTGGTTTTGAGCTATGGCTAGACAAGCCGAAGCTGGTCGTGGCAGCTGTATGGTGCAAGAAATGGTAGATCTGCAATAATCACCTTCATAGCAAAGCCTGTTAATCTTACTCAGGTTTGGGAAAAAAATGATTGAAATGATGCGCGTATGCTTATCTTGTCAGTTTAAATTTTCTACCCTATCTGGCCAAGTTGTTTGTCAAGTACAAGATGACCAACCTCCATGATAATTAGTGGCATGGAGCACCTCTCCTACAAGGGAGGGCTGAGCGATTTGGGGATTTTCAGCCTGAAAAAGAGAAGGCTTAAGGGTTAACCATTTTGCAGCCTTCCAGTACCTGAAGGGAGCCTACAAGAAAGATGGAGACTATTTGCAAGAACTATTTGTAGTGATAGGACAAGGGGAAATGGCTTCAAACTGAGTGTAGATTTAGATTAGAAACTAGGAAAATTTTTTTTACTGTGAGAGAGGTGAGGCACTGGAACTGGTTACTCAGAGAAGTTGTGGATTCTTCATCCCTGGAAATGCTCAAGGCCAGGCTGGATGGAATTCTGAGCAACTTGGTCTAGTGGAATGGGTGTCACATGGCAGAAGGGTTGGAACTAGAAGATCTTTAAGTTCCCTCCCTATGTAGGCCGTTCTATGATTCTATTATATGTCAGAGATGAAAGTGCCAAAGCAGTTCTTTACCAGCTGTTCAAGAGTTTCATTCTTCAAAGGGATGAGGCCACTGTCCCCTCAGTCTCTTCTACACGCCTCCAACAAACCGTCTGGAAGAGAAGAAATGTAGAAATACCATTGTAGAGTAAGAAAGTGATAGACATAAACATGGTACAGGCTGTTTCCAGACATTGTACAGACAGAAAACATAGGTCACAAGAAGAAAATCACAGCACAGGATAGTCTGAGTTGGAGGAACCCACAAGGATCATCAAGTCCAACTCAAGTGTTACATTGCCATAGCAGTGAATGATGTTTGTCCTTACTACAAACATAAAAACACCTGTGCTCTGAATCTCTGCTCTGTTATGTTGTATTGTAATGGTGAGACACTAGAACAGACCAACTGTTGGGCCAGAGGAACTTCCTTCACAGGAAGTTTTTGAGAAGTTAGGATGTGCATGTGCCAGAGTGATCTGGGAGTATTTGATCCTACATCAGTGCAGGGCCAGACAGAATGATTTTCTGAAATCCTTCACAGTTCTGCATTTCTAAAGGTTTCTGTTTTCTAAAAAGACAATTTTTTTGTGTGTGTCATTCAGTGTGGTGTGGTTTTATTCCCAGAGCATTGCTCCATACTTTTAAAAGGCTATCAGTTTATCCACTGTAGCAGTGAAAATTAAAAACTATGTTCCTGAAATTGGCCAATTTCCTAACAACATACCAAAGAAAAGTACACGGAAAAGGTATCATACGTAATATAGTTAAGATTGCTTCTTCTGTGTTTTCTACAGTGTAAATGTATTTTAAATTCTTACTCCCCCAAACTGTCCAGCCCAGTTGTTGTGAACTGTGATTCTAAGCACATCCCACTATTGTGCTTTCAGAAAATGTAATTACAGCTTCCTCCTTTCATCTATAAATTCCCCAAAACTGCTTGAATTCCTAGCAGATTTGTCTGCATGGCAGATTTTTTTGTTTCACAGCAACAACAGCTAGGTAGGGACCATGACCCTATAAATGCTGAACTATATGTGTTCAGACAAGCAAGTGTAGTAGCTCACAGTTTACAGCTCAACCAAATCTCAGTGTCTCCTAGTCAGTGCCAGGGAGCAGCAAGAGTAGGTCTTCCCCTTGGAGAGTCCACTTGGAGAGGCAGGGCAGTGGCCCTGGTCAGGGTGCCATCCCCCACATCCAAGCAGGTCTGAGGTAGCGACAGGACCTGCTGGTGATCCAGTGGTCATCAGATGAACAGGACACTGGGCCACCTTTACCACAGGGCCAAGTCTGGGGCCAGGGCTGAGCTCCATGAGAGCTCCAGCCGCTACACAGTGTGCGGGAGTCTGTGGCGAGGCTGTTCAGAGCATCACAGCTTTCCCCACCACTGAGCTCTGGGAAGCAGAGTATGGAGCACCTCCTGAAGGAGGGGTTGTATGAAGAATGGGCAAATGTACTATCAAGGTCACTCTCCTTTATTTTTATTTTTATTTATTTTTTTTTGTTAGGTTTTTTTTTGTTGTTGTTTTGTTTTTTTTTTNTTTTTTTTTTAGTGAGAGACAGAGGTTTTAAGTCCTATGGAAGCTTTTAAACTTTCACTGGATTTCAATCTGAGGCTGTAGGTACAGTGCTTTTGAAAAATTTGCTCTAGGGTGCAAAGAGTAAAATCTTTATCTCAACTCAGCAAGTGATTGAAGCGACAGATAAAAGATGGTGGTGGTAGGTAGTTTCAGTAGGGGCACCATGATTTTAATTTTTTGTTTATACCATCCACAGTTACTCCTATACCACCTACTCTTTCCCAAATTCCAAACATCACTCTTGCTCAAATTCTTTCTGCCAGCTTAATCTTTCTGAGTCTGCCTCTTTCAGCATTGTTCCCACATGAACCTGTACCTTCCCTCTGCACCCTGATTCCAGTCGTTCTCTGTGGGCTCAGATTGAAGTCAGGAGTAGTCACCTGTTAAGTTATATGGAAAAAAGGTCAGGTCTGAGGATGCATGTGTGTCTCAACAGGAGTCCCAGCTGCTATGGGGATCTATGAAAGAAAAATGTCATAAAAAGGAAAAAATTAAGCAAAAGCCTTTCACCTCCACTTTCTTTCAGGCTTAGAACTTTAGAAGTATGTTGTCACCCACGAAAAGAGCACAGCATGGAAATGTGTGGGTGAGCAGAGACCCACCGAAATATGAGGTTCCTGGCAAGATGTAGCTCAAGCATAGTATCATATGAGGGTGGCTGGTTTGCACAACAGCCCAAAGTAGGAAAATCCACTTAGTGCTGAGTCTCTACTCTTGGTGTCTCTCACAGTGTATATGTATTTTAACTACAGAGAGCTTAGCTCCTTGTTTTTGATACTTTAATTATCCTTTCTCTGTATCCATATGTTCAGTTTTCGGTCTCTCTTGTTTATCAGTTCTACATTTTGTTTCTGTATCTTTTCATTTTCTTTATTTTCTCCTACTGTTTCCTGTGTGCGTTTAAGTCCCTGGGTCTTGCTTTTCCCATAATTGTTTGCTACTTTCTTTCCTTGTTCTAATATCCACCCATTTCTCTGCCGCAAAAATACTCTCTCACTTCAAATCCCCACCTGTATTTTGCAACTCATTTTTCCCCTTCCTCTTTTTAAGCTACCAAACTACCTTCTTTTGTGTCACTTCTGGCTTGCTCTCTAAGTTGTCCTTAGCATTCATTGGTTTTTCACCTAACACAGTGACTGATATTTTTGGACCTATTTAGGCATGGCTCTCTAGAGCACAGTGGGACTTGTAATGCTGAACAGAGCAACATCCAAATATCTTTACAAAGGGAGAAAAAAAGAGGAGGCGTGAAGGGGGAGGGAAAGACAGCTGTCTGCGTGCTCCAGTTTCATTGGTTCCCTCTCTACTCTCTGCCAGCACTTACACAGGTTGCGTTTGGTCAGAGAGAGATGAGAGGCCAGCAGCTGCAAACAGCAGAGACAGTAATGACACAGTGGCTTCACAAAACTGTAAGTTCAGTTGTGTAGGGTAGTTTGTATTAGATTAAAAATGATACAGCCCTTAGACACAAGGTGCTGAATTACTGTAAGACCACACTGTTTGACTGAAGCTGGGGGTGGTGGTGAGAATATTTATATAAACAAGTGAAGGACTAATTTTTTCTGTCAGGATTGTGTAAGATCAAGTATCAGATAACCGTATTTCTGAATGAAGCTTCTTTGCCTGCCCAGAGGCTCTTTTGCCTTTGTTCTTTCATGCTTCCTTTGTGCTCTTGATGCTGCTTTGCCATGGAACTCAAATGGTTCCCAAGAAATACATGCAGGTTTGGGTGCATGTTGTGCCTCTTATACTTCTGGTGTTTTTGTTGTAAACTGTCTCAACTCCATCAATAGCAACTTTGAAGAATTTGGTGATGGCAGAGCATTACTGATCAGACAGAGCCTGGACCAGAGCCACAGTGGAAATCGTGTACTTGGCAAGCAAGCCACTTCGGCATGGTTCCACATGATCCCAAGTGAACCAAGTAAGAGCTATTTGACCTACTTGGATTCTGTGGAAAACATCTATCGACAACACCATGGGAACTCGAGCAATGATTTCTTCTGTAACATCCTCTCTTTGCAAATGCATCAGCCTGGGGAATGTCAGACAGCACAGGACTGGATTAGGAATCCTGCCTTCAGAAAGACCAGTGGTAAAAATGAATACTTCAATCCTGGCTGCCATGGCCCCAACTTCTCCAAGCCTGAGACACAAAGCTCCCCTTCCATCTATACCCATTGCACCTGCTCCTCACTCATCTAGTGTTCTCCTGGGATTTTCTCATGTCATTACTCTGTTGCAGTTACTGTGAGAAAGCAGGTATGTCTCAAGCACTGAAGCAAACACTTATTCTGAACAGAATTTATGTGGCTCTAGATGGGGCCCATTCACTCCTCACCCCGCTACCATGTCAGCTCTGACTATTGGATGACATTGTATCTATCAGACATTGTAAAAGTGAGCTTTTAGCTTAGGATAGGAAAGTGAAATCTACCTGGTGTAAGACATCAGACTTTATTCCTTGTCACAGTAACAGGTCACAGCTGCAATCCAGGACTTCAGCATATCCAAGGACACAGTGTGGAAATTGACTTCAGGACATTCATTGATGAGCTTCCCCTGCTAAGGCAAAAATGTGTTTTTTCTGCACCCAGAATCATGTCATCCAGCATAAAGGTGATATGTATACCTTAAGGGAGTGATAATTCTCCTCTGTACACTTTTCTATGCCTGATCTATCAAAAGTTTGAAAACTAAAATCAAGTCTTGCCTGAAGTATATTTGAACTCAAAGAGTTACTTGATTCTGCTTGTTGTTGTTATGAAGTATTTTTGGCTTCCCTCCTTCTGTCCCAAACTCTTGTCAGGTGTAAGTCTCTGCAGACACCTTGCCTTCTCCTTTCTGGCAAGCCAGAGAGCCCCCTTTGTTAAGTATGTGACATACTTTACCATCATCGGTGCTAGATTAAGTAGGGAAGGAAGAACCTTGAGATGTAGTTACTTATGATTAGGAGATAGATACTCTTAAATATGTAAAAAAAAATGTAGGAAAGCTATGAGTAGAATAAAGGCTGACAGAAAATTAAGGATTTTTCTTTGAGGTGGACAAGCACACACAGTCAGCCACCACTTTAGTAACTAAAGCAGTAATTGAAAAGGTCTTAGTGGAGATTGCCAATGGATGAGCTCATGAGCTTGACTGCCAGGGTGCAGGCACAGTCTCCAGTGGCTCTTGATGTGTCAATTTGTTGACCTCAGTGTTCTGGGAACTTAAGGGATCATAGTCTGCTCGTGTCAGCATAGCAGGAGAGAGCTATGAGACACCCAGCCACCATGTGCCTGGCTATATCGCCTAACATGGGTCTTGTCTTCCATGGTTAATTACAAAAGCTTGCAACACGATTACACTCCTTCCTTTCGATCTAGAGCATGGAGATCTGAATTCGTGGATGTGCTGGTTTAATGCCAGCCAGTAAATGAGTAACACACAGCCACTGGCTTACTGCCCCCTGGCCCCAGTGGGATGGGGAGGAGAAAGTTATGGGTTTAGATAAGAACAGTTTAATAATTAAAATAAAACATAAAACACTAAGCATAAACGATAAACAATGATAATAATTGTAATGAAAAAGTTAACAATAAAGAGAGAGAGAAATAAAACCCAAAAAAGACAAATGCACAATACAATTGCTCACAACCTGTTGACCAACATTCAGTCCAACCCTGGGCAGTGACTGTCTCTTCCCATCAACTCCACCCAGTTTATGTATTGGGCATGACATTCTGTGGTATGGAATGTCCCTTTGGATAATTTGAGTCAGCTGTCCTGTTTGTGCTCCCTCCTGGCTTTTTGTGTACCTGTTTGCTAATAAAGGTTGAGAAACTGGAAAGTCCTTGATTTAGGATAAGTATTTCTCAGCAGCAACTAAAACATCAGTGAGTTATCAACACCATTCTCATACTAAATGGAAACCTCACATTACTGTACCAGCTATTAGGAAAAAAATTAACTGTATCTCAGCAGCAGCCAGGATAACAGAGAGATTTTTTTTCCCTATCAGTGACCCTGATGCAGCTGATAAAGTATCCAAGTCTACTACCACTTCCTATCAAAATGGTTGATTTCCTAAATAACTTTTTTTGCTCTTGATTTTCCAGTCCCAACATGCTGCCAGGGTACTGAGATGGGGAATTATGCTTTGGGTGTCTGCATGACTACTTATTCTCCTCTACTTGCTCAACAACATGCTTACACACTAGTCATCTCACAAAAAAAAGGGCTGAATTTATCACCATTAATATTCTACTTCCCATTCAAGACATCTCTTTTTGCTGTGGAGCTGCCCCACGTGCATTTGCAGAACTCTTCTCACAGAGCCAAACATGGTACTCAAAAGCATCCCGTCTTTGACATCCTTGATGATAAATGACTACACAGAAAGTTGTGTCTGATGTAACCAGCAGACACAACAGTCTCATTTTCTGTGGCCCATTGTGTGCAGGAAACGCTTCTGGCTCAGGAAGTCTGCCTGCCTCTGTGCTGCCACTGAAAGCATTGCTGCCCTGCCCACATACGTGCTTTTTACTCAGGTCATCTTCCAAAAATGGAGACACTCTGATGACAGGTGTGGTGATAGGCTCAGGGCATTTTATATGAGTTTAAGTTGTTCAGTTAAAACAGTTCAAAGACAGAATCATAGAATATGCTGAGTTAGAAGGGACACATCAGGATCATTGAGTCCAGCTCCTGGACTCATGAGCTTTTTCACCTATTCCCTGCAGTGAAACTGGGCTGACAGTTTACAAAGTACCAGATGATGAGAAAGTGGGATGCAGTTCAACTGGGATACTACTTAACATGCCTGTAATACACATAGGTATAAACAGGATACCCTACGCTCTCTGCAATTTGCAATTGGTGATCCAAATTTTGCACATGGTACCAGTGACCCAGTTTTGCACAGGTCTTTTATTAATAAATGTAGAAAAAAGCTGCATGAGGGACATGTCAATTACAGTGCTGGTTCTTGTTTCAGAAAATCAGTGAATGTACCTGGAAATTCAAGTCTACAAGTACAGCAGATGGAGGGGGAAATGGGAGGTAGATTTTTTTCTCCTTGAGCTCTAACAGAAAACTGATGAAACAAGCACATTCCATAGTCTCAAATATATTTTCTAATCTTGAATCTTCAATACGATACAGTTTTACTTTCATGAAATTTCTGAGGAGAGGGAACCAAGAACATGAGCCATAGAATCAATATTTACCTAGCTCCAAGTCTCAGTGCCTTTTATTGTAGAAGAATAACCCTCGCAAAAGAAGTGCACAAACAAGGGCCCAAATAGAAATAAACTTGTAGTAATAGATCATTTCAAGTATCCAGGATTAATGGATCAAATGCCACTGAAGGATATAGCTAAGAGTAGCAAATTCTTGTTACTACAAAGGACTGCTTTAAGCAGTAGGTGGCTTTGCTGGTGTACAACAGATTTAGTCCTAAGTAACAAATGAGATCTGATTTAAGAAGTAATTACAGCTGACTCTCTCTGTCGCAGTAGCTGCAAGATAGTGAAGATTAGTGTAGTGATCTTAACTGCAGAATGGCTGTCCAAAGGCATAAAACCATGAAATCAAAGGCAAAATATTTAAGAAAATAAAATCCTTAAAATCAACCTGGTAAATATTTAAGCACACCATAGAATAATGATTAAAAGAACAAACATACTCCATTACATAGTTTATTTGAGTAATAAATAAGCCTACAGAGAGTTAAAAGCAGCCCCCATGATGCCAGGAGGAAGCATCAAGAACAGTGTCATCTGAATTTTGTAGCTGACGGATGTGTCAGAGGGGCTGTGTGAGGAAATGTAAAATTCAAGTGGCCAGAAATAAATCCAAAAGAAAATAAATATTTGGAATCAAAGACCTGCAGGCATGAAGAGATGCACTAACCTGTCTTGAGAGAATGGATCAAAGTCAACAAGAGATCTAACCTCTGCAGATGTTACTGCTTAAAACGAGCAGACCACGAGGGCATGAATTTCTGAAAGGCAAGTCAGTGTCAGAAACTGTCATGAAAATATTTAATATTAAAAAAAATAGCTAATTTAAGTTACAGCTTTCTGTTTCTTTGAGACTGTAACAAAAGTAGCAAGAATGAAAATCCAGCAGGATCCACTGTTTGCCTCTTCCTCAAAGGAATGGAGAAACTCTGATGAGTATTTTTCTAACCTCTTCTTATAAAGCTGAATGGTGGAGATTACACCTCAGGTTTTCGTGACCTATTTCTGTCTGTAGCTATCCTTAGAGTCTGAAGGCTTTCCTGTTTTATCCTAAACCTTTCCAGCTGCAATTAAAGCCAGCAAGGTTTTGTCATGCCCTCAGTGTCATGAAGCACAATCATGAAGTGGGACCTCTGCTTTTGAGAATTTTCTACATATTGGAAGGTTGTCATATCACCTCCACACCTGCCATCAGCCTTTATGTTTTAGACAAAGTGTTACCTCTCCCTTTTTCAATCATTCTCCATATTTTAAACCATTTTTAAGTACCCTTCTTTATGTACTATTGTATTAAACTACCCCAAACTGAGACTTCAGAAATGTGAGTTAAGAAAAACAACTACTAATCCTGACTTACATATGACATATCTATCAAAATGTCCCAGGATGAGTTTTTCTGTTTTTTCATTAGCATGGTATAATTGATTAATATTCAGTATGTGGTTTATTTGTTTATTGTAACAGCCAAGTCTCTTTATACAGTACTGTTAGTATTCTCTATTTTGTATTTATGCATTTGATTTTTTTCTAGCCTCAATATAGTACTTGGTCCTTGTATTTATTGAGTTTCATCTTATTGATTACTGACCCCTTCTCCCATTTATCAAAGTCATTTTAAATTCTAATTCTTCAGCTCCCTTTTGCTCTGGCATATTTTTGAGCGCTCTCCATTCCATCAACCAAGTCATAAGTGAAAATGTTGCATTGGATCAGATTTTGGCCAGACTCCCACAAAATTCTATATTATGTATACTTTTTGTTTGAAAACAAAATATGGATAAGTCTAGGAATATTTTCTGCAAGCAATTGTGCACCTGTTGTGCAGCAAGTTAACCCAGAACAAGGTGTTTCTATACCCTGTTAATGAGAATGTCAAGTAAGACAGTGCCCAAAGATTCCTGTAAGTCAATGCACATCACTTCTACTGCCCTTTTTGCTATGAGCCAGATACTCTGTTAAAGAAACAAAACACAGCAGTTTATCAAACTTTTGCTTGCAACAAATCTTTCCTGCCTGTTTCTTTTTCACTGACCCTCCAGGTGCTTTCGAAGTGGCAATTTAATAATTTATTAGAGTATTGTTCTTGATCTTAAAATAATGTTGACTGCTGATTTCCCCTTTCTGAAGATGATATTTTATTCTCCCCTATTCAGACTACCCATTGTTCAAGAATTCTTGAAAACAGTGATGGCAATGCAGTGTTATAAATGTTTTAATTCTAGAACCACTCCACAGAAAATATCTGAGGTAAATATTTAGATACTGTGTGAAAGTAAAAATTGTGTCTCTGTGCTTAGCATTAATATTTGACACTTGCTTTAAAAGGGGCAAATTAGGTAAACACTTTTAAAGACAAAATTGCAAGACAGAAAATAACAAAATAAAATAACTTTTCAGAAGGAAAGTTGCATAACCAGTTTATGATTATTCTTTGTAGCTTTAAGAGACTTTTCCTTCTAAATATTACCAAAGCCTATTAGAAGAAGCTAGTTAGATACTTATTAAATTTCTCTATCCAAACTACATTATGATAAATTACTAGTTGCCAAATTGCTTCCCTGAAATGTCAGTGGCAAAAAGAATTAAAAGATGAAAAAAGAAGAAGAATAGAGGTAGTGAGATAGAGAAATATTGAAATACACAGTATTTACACACAACTGGCCCTTTTTATCCCCTTAGCCCTCAATTTTCCCACTCTTGCTCTTCCCCAAATCACCTAAACATCTCCCTTTCCCTGCCTTTGTTTCCTCCCCTAAACATTATGTAGTAAATCCTGTACAACTTGGAACTGCTCTTCTCCTGCATCGAATAATATATCCCACCCCTGGGCGCACCTCCACTAGGTCTGAAAGGGGATCTAGAGATCTGCTTGCTTACAGCACCTTGTCATGATGGGTTTTCCACCTGGACCTTGGGGTTTTGTTGGGACAGTCCAGGGAGGGGCCTGAATAAAGTGTTTGTTTCTTGGTCCTTGGTTCAGGTTGTGCTGTGGCCAGCAGGACCAGGGCAGTGATTATCCCCTTGTACTTGGTGCTGGTGAAGTCACACCTCGAATCTTGTGTTCAGTTTTGGGCCCCTCACTACAAGAAAGACACTGGAGCAAGTCCAGAGAAGGACAGTGGAGCTGGGGAAGGGTTTAGAGCACAAGTCCTGTGAGGAGCAGCTGAGGGAGCTGGGGTTGTTCAGCCTGGAGAAAAGGAGGCTCAGGTAGGACCTTATCACTCTCTACAGTTCCCTGAGAGGAGGCTGTAGCCAGGTGGAGTTCAGCCTCCTTTCCCAGCTAACATGGGATAGGACATGAGGAAAAGGCCTCAAGTTACACCAGGGAAGGTTTAGATTGGATATTAAGAAAAATTTCTTTGTTGAAAGGGTTGCCAAGCCTTTAAACAGGTTGCCCAAGGAAGTGGTGGATCACCATCCATGGAGGTATTTAAAAGAAGTGTAGATGTGACACTTAAGGATGTGGTTTAGTGGTGAATTTGCCAGTGCTGGGTTAACAGTTGGTCTTAGTGATTTTTTCAGGTACTTTCCAATGCAAATGATTCTTTGATTGTATGATTCTAGGTCCCTGCCTGCCAGTCTGCCTCCCAGCACTCCTCTGGGCTTGTGGAGATGGGTCTTCAGTGGGCTGATGACTTCTGTGATGGGTCTGAGGGTAGCTCGACAGGGTATAATTTGGGTTCCCTGTCCTTCCACTGTCTGTCTGAGTATCTTTGTGGCTGTGCAGTGAGCTTTATCACACAACTGAATAGCTCTTCTGCTACAGGTGGCACTTATTATAATAATAATTAAAAAAA
>VZRN01005366.1:280836-343741 GCA_013397935.1 Dasyornis broadbenti
AAAGAAAAACTCAAACCACCCTTCCTCCACCAAATAGTTGTAACCTTTCAACTATGACTGATTTTTGTTAGTGAAATTTAAACCTCTCTGGAGGAAAGCACCCATTTGCTGCTGGCCTTGTAAATACAGATATTTGATGCTATGGGTTGTGGGATGCGATTGCTGGAATCTGTTACATCTTCTCTTTTAAGGAAAAAATATCAGAAGACCAGTGAAGAAAATGTGCCATTTTACATTGGTCATATTTTCATACTTTCTTTAGTGGTTTCTTTTTTGACTTGTTTTTGAGTTAAATTATGATAGAAATATAAGAAGTGATTTCTTTTTTGTAAAGAGCTTCATGTAGATTGCCAAGACTCACTTCCAGAGAGTTAAAAGTCACATTCTAAATCATAACAAAAGTCTTCTCTTTTCATCAAGTTTTAGTTTTTATGTGAGGAAGAAAAAAGAAATTGCTTTTGGATACTCCTTGGAATTTCGTGGTGCTCAAAGAAGCTGTTGCTAAGAAATTACAGAGTTCAAGTTTTTCTTCGTAGCAGAAGAATATAACCATGAACAGCTCTCCATCTGCCTTAGAAGAACACCTTAATTTATAGCTGTATGTTTAAATTTATATTTTAGAGCACAGGCACAGTTGCCTGGCATCAAAGGCAGCTTTCCTAGGCAGTGAATTTATTGTACTTTGCTCTCGAATTTATTGTGCATTGCAATACGCAGCTCACAGAAGTGAACAGAACCAGTCTGACATCATGCAGTCCATTCATGTTAGTCTTCAGATGAAGAAGTACTAAAGAGTTTTAATGTCAGAGTCATGTCTCTTGTAACAGTGAATAACAGCTCTGCACTGGCTAGATGCATCAATAGCCTTCTGCTGCTCTCTAAGCTGAACAGGAAATCTAATTCATCTCATGTGGTTTCCTGCTGAAATACGTTTGCAATGACAAATGTATGAGCACTGCTAAATTCAGTTGCTTGATAGTGAAAGATATCTTTCGGATTTTGGTTTTGGGTTTTTTTTCCCTACAATGAAACATTAAACTTGCCAAATAAATGACTAAAGTCAACATAAAATATGATATGGAAATTGTTTATCTCTTTACCTACCTGAAAAAGTAATAATTAAAAGATAATTAAGAGAGAGAGAGGAGTTTTCTGGTTCAATGTGGATATTTTACATATTAAAAAATGGAAGACATTCTCACTGAAGTGACATCTGTCCTGAAGCTTCACTAGGGCACCTCACAGCTCTGCAGTAAGCTCTGCTCTGGTGCTTAGCTGAGATGACTAAAGAGCGTGCATGGAGTGCCAAACTCTTTGGGTACCATTAAGTCTCCCTCTTTGGGAATGTATGCATTCAGTCACTAGGAGAGGTAGGGGCAGAAAACAGTCAGACAATGGCTGCTGAAACTACACAGTGGTGCAGGTGAAATATTAGGCTGAGAGCAGCTAAACTATTTTGTCAGTTTGGCAACAAATTTTATTCTGAGTAGAAGTCCCTGGTCCACATCCCTGTGCTGGCACTAGCTGTTTCTCCTAGTTCAAACCGAGAGTGAGAAGGGGAACCACAGAGATAACCAAAGTCAAACCTGACACCTTCTGTTTCATGTGATCAGCATATACTTTGTGCGAAGTTCCTGCAGTCTCTGTGTAAAGCTGCGATAGCTGGCACAGCAAAGCAGGTAACAGCCCTAGAAGCAGAAAACTGGCACACTGGAGCTTATGCCAGTTTGATCCCTTTTCCTATCTGTTATAGTTTCTTTTCCACTTTCTCGAGCCTCACGTTGGGATGCCAATTATGTCGTGGTTTGAGCCTGGCCAAATGCCAGGTACCCCCAAATTAACGCACCCACACCCAGGGCTCACGAGTTGAGATAAGGAAACGCAGGAGAAGACACACTTAAAATAGGCAAAACAGGACTAACTTAGGTTGCAAAATGATCTAATTTATTACTAACAGAGTCAGAGGAGTAAATGTGAAGTAAAAGAAACCCTTCAAGGCCACCGTTTCTCCGCTCACCCCCTTCCCTCCTTCCCAGCAGCTGCACAAGGGAACAAGGCATGGGGCGGGGGGTTAGGTCAGTTCATCACCCAGATCTTCTTCCCCTGCCCGGGGAGAGGCTCTTTTCCTCTGCGTAGCCATGGGTCTCACTGTCGGCAGCCCACCGACACTGCTGCAGTGACACTGGTCCCCACACAGGCAAGCAGTCTCCCCAAAACTGCTACGGTGTGGGGTCCATCTTCCACGGGGTACAGACCTCTGAGCCAGGCCGTTTCCATCTCAGGAACAAGGCTTCTTCTCTTTACCGGACTTCTGCTGGACTTCTCTCTCTCTCAGTCTCTCTCTCTCAGGCACCCACCCACTCCATGTGGGGCACTCAGTTCAGTCTCAGGGTGCAAGTCAAGGCCTGTTTCTCCACTAGGACTCCCTCTGGACCACGGCCACTTCCAGGGCATCCTCTCACTTCAGCATGGGCGAGTAGATCTCAGCATTTCCCGTGGGCCCCCATGGGCTGCAGGGGCACCCCCTGCTTCACCATGGGCCTCACCACGGCCTGCAGAGGCTGCAGAGCTCCGGCGCCTGGAGGTCCCCCTCCTTCTCCACTGACCTTGGTATCTCCATGTTGTTTTCCCTCACATACTCTCACCTACTCCTCCTCCTCTGGCTAAGGAAAAGTGCGTGCACCCATTGTTTTGATTTCTTCTTAAATATGTTTTTCACAGAGGCGTAACCAACATCTCTAATTGGCCCAGCCTTGGCCAGCAGCATGTCCATCACCTCAGAGCCAGACATGGTGAAGGCTTCAAGAAGCTTCACACAGGAGCCATCTTTGTGGCCCCTGCCCACTAGAAAAACCTGGGCCAAGCTAAACCACGACACTATCCTGTATCAGAGAACATATTGTGGATTCCTTATTACATTTATTTTAAAAATTATTCTTGTTTTGACAAGAATCTCCCAAGAGATTGACAAGAATCAAGTTTTTGTGATCTCCCATTGTTAGTAACAGAAAGACTTCAGAAACATTTAACGTCTATTCTTTCTCTCAGTTTGCTTGTTCTTGATAATGCTTGTCTCAGAAAAGCCATGATCTTTCAAATCACAGTGGTCTATACTGATCTCACTGATCATTGCAGCACTAGTCATTAGCAAATGCAGTGCTACACTAATTAAACTCTTCTGGGTTTGGCATTTAGTTTCATGTGCTGATTCACAGCAATTTACTTACCTGTGCTGGGTTCATATGCAGCTGTGTGGCTTCACAACTGTCTTTAGCCAGTTTGAGAATGTACTCTTCCAAAAAGAATGATTCTCCTGCTGGCCCTGATGTGCATCACCATTGACTCCCTTGTGGTTGTACCAGTGTGGCCATGCAGCAACTCAGAGAAACTCACTTAACCCAACTGGAAAAACAGTCACACAAAAGGTATTCTCTCAGACAAGTTGTTTGTTTCATCTGCCTGTGGTGATGAAGCAGCACAGCCCCAACACAGAGGGAAGCTGAAAAGATGTGGTCAGGCACAGACGAGAATCACACCATTCAGCAGCAGTGGAGATCAGCTGCAAGAGGCGGGACACCATTCCTTCGCTGTGGGGTTAGCAGAACACCTCTACAGCTATTCTGTTTGCTGTCATGAGACCTCTTCTTTCTCTCCTTTGTAAGAGGCTCAGCCGTTCTGTGAGACTGTGCTTGTATCACAGCTGGAAAGAGAGGCATGCTCTGTTTGGACTCCTGAGCTGCCTTTGCTGGCCTCATGACCCTCATGAGCACCTTAGAGCTGTTGCTTCAGCTCAGATTTCAAGCCCGGACTCCACACTTATCCACACTAGTTTTCAGCTTCAACCTGTGTACAGGGACAAGTTGAGTGCTGTGCTAGGAGGGAAAACCTAAGTAGGATGTGCAAACAGGAGAAATTAATCTGACCTTAGGACACATGGGCAGAGTTAGCTTAAGTTATATATAATGAACAAATAAGCCCAGAATGAGGAATGTCTCACAAGGACTCAGCATGAGACATGGTATACAAGCAGCATCAGGACATGTGGTGGCCTCATAGCAAATTTAAAGCGTATCAATAAAGTTTCATAGAATATGTGTATGACCCTAACAATAAGCAGGAAGGATGAAACAGTTACTGTTCTCAAAGCATTTGTGAAAGTTGATCCCCTGTCTATTATGTTGCTGATACAGATATTTACGAAGAGAGGCTAATGCTGCTCTAACTGGTGCAATACAGTAACACTCCCTGGAGAGCTACTAGGACATGTGAGACATGTTGGTCTAGTATCCTCTTTGGCCTTGCTCCTAGCCATTTCTCTTATGCCAAAAGCTGAACTGAGTGATCAGGCACTGCCATTTCACTAGGTTTACAAGACTCACAGTACTCTATAATTTGGAGAAGCTCCTTGGCTGGACATTTCATATTGTTAAAGAATTTCAGGTCTAAAGTACATCAGCACTTTTTTTTTTTTTTAATTATTCTTTATTTCAGGCATTTTTCACTTTTTACTTGTTAAAAAAAATACCCCCCAAAACCAGACATTTCTTAACCAGCCCAATATCTCCCAGTCACACACACAAGTTAATGATCATTATTGCCAGTTTTGCCATTTGTCTTCTGGGGAGAGGATGCTTATGCCAATAGCTGTGTGGCTGTGCCATAGTTTGGGAAGAGCCTGTCAAGGCTGGTGTTAGCCCAAGTGTCTGATCTTCTGATTCATCAGAAGAAGACCCAAAAATATGAAGAATGTGCCTGGGATGTGACTCTTCAGCAGATACCAAATGCACGCCTGAAATGAAGCACTGAAATTATCACTTTAGTATGAACAAACGTATCCTGCCTACTGATCTTTTTAGCTTATATTTACTCTTAGTGAAACAACACACTAAAGGCAAGAGTCAGCAGTGAGTGTCAATGATCTCAGTGGCCAAGCAAGCCTTGCTCCCCATGCTCTTGCTCCCTTTCTTCCTCATCCACATGTTCTTGTCTCTTCAAGCACCTATCCTTCCTTGTTCCAGTTATAACAGGCTTTATTGTAAATTGACATGACACACTGCTGACTAAAACTGGCTCCCAAAAAGTCCCCATTAACTATGGAGATGGCATGGTGCAAGCATCAGGAGTAAATGGTCAGTGCCGGGGCAGAAAGGAAGGGCAGGAAGAGCAGGGAGCAGTGTGTGCATCAGCTGTGGAGGAGTGTTAACTCAGCTGCCTAAAGCTGTGGAACCGTCCCTTGAAGATGAACAGTCTGTCTTGCAAGCAAAGACAGTGAAAATACTAATCAATAAGGTTCTATAAACTCTGGTTAACAGTGTGGCTACACTACTAATGAAGGCAAAAACTAGAAGGTAATGCTCTTCAAGCCTTCCTTTGCTGCAGATATACCACAGATAATAGAGTAATATGCAGTTGAAACTTAATTGGAACACTAAGGAAAGCTTGAGCTATTTATAGTATTTAATAATTTAATAGTACAAAGTGCACTGATTGTAGTAGTATTCATCTTTCTATTTAATTTAATTATTACTTCTATTTCTTAATTAATAATGCAAGAATATATTTTTGTATAGCACTTCTTTTTTTTTTTTTTTTGTGTAGTTCCTATTTTGCACCAGAATTTAATAAAGATCTGCCTGTTGTTTGTAAAAAATGAGTATATTCCTGCATACAGGCATTCTGAAAAATTACCTGAGTTTGTAATCTACGAGATCCCTGCAAGAATCATAAAGAGGATCTTATCACTGAATGTTTATTCCAGGATATGTAAGAGCCCTCTAATTTTCACATCCTTATATTTACAACACTCAGGTAAAAACAGGGAGTTTTATTTCTCCCACTACAGCTGGGATATCAGATCACAGAGGTGTTAAAGTCTGTATTCAAAAAGGTTATTTAAGATCATGGATCCCACTAGCTAACTTGCCTAGAGTGCTAAGAAAAGCTTTTGTGTAACTGAAGTTACATCTGCCAAATCCAAGAGGATTTTCCTTACTACTGGACTTTGCTGTCTCACTAAGATTGCAATAAAGAGTTCTTTTAAAGCTGGGTTTAGAGTACTTTGTTGAATGTGAAGAAAGATTTTCATGCAAGGGAAGTTTTGAATGTAGGTCACAGAAGGGCAGAAAGGATGTGAAATAGCTGCAGATGCACATGATGGTTTTTATGGGCAAGGAAAACGAAAGCTGTAATGTTTTGGAAAAAAAAATGTTATCCATGACATGAAAAACAAGCTTAAATTAAGGAATACTGGGTTATACTGAAGCCCTAAGGAGCTGAAGTCAGTCAAGAATAGTCATTACGTTGGAAGAATAAAGGAGGTACTCCATAGATTAATTTACCATTGCTCTAGAACAAATTTTTGTTACTTAGAAAGCCAGTGCGCTGGCAGCCTGTGCACTTATTCAGAATGTATAACATGGAAAAAATTATCAAATAATCCATTTTAAGGTAATGGCTAAAATGTGAAGAAATAGAATGCTGTTATATTTGTGTTATGGGCTTGCTTCAGTGTATTGATGGCAAAATACTTCTTGGTGTTTCAGATAATTTATGAGTATAATCATGGCTCTAAAATTTGTACTTCTATTTTATATGGAGTCAGTTTAGTTGAGATATTTATAGTGGACCTGCATGCAATTTTTATGGCTAAGAAAGCAAATTTTAAATTGAAGTACATAAGATGAGGAATGAACATTTTCCAAAGGAATTTGCCCTGACATGAAAGAAATTCTTGGTGGGACCTCTAATTTCCTATGCTTGATGTAGGAGACCAGCCTAAAGGAAGAAAAAAAGGTGAATTTCTAACAGATGGCATAGAAAAAAATATGCTTTCTTCTGACATGCCTTGTTCTGGGAGTTTTAAGTATCATTGGTAACAGAATAGGACTTTAGATCTGTGCATGACCTCCCCCAGGCCTGTGCCTGGTGTGCAGATACTCACACGGATACGTTCACATTGCTTCTAGAGAATGGTCCAAAGTTGGCCTCAGGGCCCACTCTCAGGATGCTTGGGAATGCTGTCCATTGGTAGCCTACAGAAGGCGTCAGGCTTTGCATGAACCAGCTCCATGCCCAGCAAGCTACAAAGAGGTGAAGAACACCACACTTTAAGCCTGTAGGAAGCCACTTTCAGTCTAGTATGGAGGTGGCTGATTTGTGGATCTTCAAGGTCCTGTAAATCTTTTGTTACTGTTTTTATCTAAGTGTAAAGGTTATTATAGATGGACAAAATAGTCTTGTTTTCCAGAATATAGTTTCACTCAATAAACTGTTTGTATTTTCATAATGTAATATTTGACTTTTTATTTAGTATTAAATTTTATTATGACATTTTATTAATAAAACTGATTTTATGCAAGGCATAGTAGATAGAAAATGAGTATTCAGGTGTTGTTATTTTACTAGTTCTATGAGTAATGTATTTTCTGTTCATAATATTTTCTTTTGTAGTCTATATGAATGTGCTCTTTACATATGCATAATAATAAATTGTTCTTTTCAGAATGTTCAGAGTATTTGATTTAATAACTGGAATTATATTTAATTATTTAGTTTAAATGCCAGTATTAAAGACAGATATTATTGGGTAATCTTGAAACAACAAAAATATTAAGTACATGAAAATTGTCAGAAAGCAGCAATATATCTTAAAAAAGGAAAAACATGTTGGACTTACACAGTGGGATTTTTATTCTTATATTGTCCATGTTAATACTGTTCCAGTGATTTTACAAATAACGATCTGTTTCCACTACATTTCATCTTTCTTCCTTTCCCTGAGCAGTATTCCTGATAAGACTCTCACAAGTAAACACTGACACATTTGAAAAAGAAACAGGGGGTAAATTTTTCCAGGATGTGTTTCCATAATCCCCTTTTCTAACATCTCGCTGTCCCTTGAGTAGGGGAGGTCTTGCTCCTCCTGGGCCCTCAGGACCTCACTGTTGGCTTCCACAGAGTCCTTTCTCTTTCTCTCCTTGCTCTAATATTCAGCCCCCTCCCCTAGCCAGCTGAGCTCACTGCTCACACAGAGAATGTTCCCTTTTCCTGTGTGCGGTGTTACTGAGCTGAAGAGGTCACAGAGAAGACCCTGGTGCTATCTACATGGTGGGACAGAGAGCAGGGGAAACACAAGAGATGTTTCCCCTTTTCAGTGGTGAGGAGTGGTTTCATCAGCTCACCCTGCTTAATGTAACTTCAAGTTAATTTAGTGAAAAAGGAGAGGGCTTTTTTTGCTAGGTCAATTATTGTGAAGACAGATGGGGAAACCTGTAGAGGGACTGTAGCCTCTGAGTGACTCCCAGTGGAATAACGACCATGATTAAACAAACATGAAGGTATTGTGTTGATATGGCATTTAATATGGAACAGAATTAGCCAATAGGAAGTTTCAGAAATTGTTTGAACAGCTTTATCCTGAAATGATTTAGCTGGAGATACTCTAATGAAGAATTTTTTACAACAAGCAATGTCCTTTTTCTTTCTTTCTTTCTTTTTTTTTTTTTTTTTTTTTTTTTAAATGAGGCTGTCCCACATTTCCTAACAGAAGGGATTTTTATCTCTCTGAGATTCTGTCAATGTACACACTAACAGCATCAGCTCTTCATGGCAGCCTAATGAAGTTTTGAAAACTAAGCAAGTCTCCTCCCAGCAGTCTCACTATCTGCTGAAGGTACAGTTCAAAGCACAGGGAGCACCTACCAGGTTTTATCCCTAGTCCCCAGATAATAATGAGCTAATTATATAGTTCATGTTCAGAGCAACTGGGAAATTGAAATTGCAAGAAAGCAGAGATATTTTTCAGTGTCTTTATCTTCCATTGCATGGGGAATGACATGGCTTGTTCCTTCCACCCTATGTGCTAGAAACCTCAGCTCCTTCATCTTCTCCCAAACTGGCCTCTCATCACTGCTCAGGATGAAGGTGTTCCTAAGTTCAGACAGTGATAAACATCAGGCATACATCAGTGAAGGCATGAAAACAAGCTAAAGTAGAGCCAAAGTTCTACTTTCTTCAGCCTGGAAAAGAGAAGGATTTGCAGTGACCTAATTGCAGCCTGTTAGTACCTGAAGGGAACTTAGAAGAGAGATGGAGAGGGACTATTTAGAAGAGCATGTAGTGACAGGACAAGTGGGAATGGATTCAAACTGAAAGAGAATAAATTTTGACTAGATATGAGAAAAACCTCTTTCCTGTAGGGGTGATGAGGCACTGGAACAAGTTGCCCAGAAAAGCTGAGTAGGCCCCGTCTTTGGAAGTGTTTAAGGTCAGGTTGGATGGAGCTCTGAGGAATCTGGTCTGATGAAAGGTGTCCCTGCCTATGGCAGGATGGCTGGAATTTGATGATCTTTTAGGTCCCTTCAAACACAAACTTTATTCCATTCCATTGCATTCCATTGCATTCCATTCCATTCCATTCCATTCTATTCTATTCTATTCTGTTCTGTTGTGTTCTGTTGTGTTCTGTTGTGTTCCGTTCCGTTCCGTTCCGTTCCGCTCCGCTCCCCTCCGCTCTGCTCTGCTTTATTCTATTCTGTTCCAGTTTATGCTATGCTATCCTATGTGATTCTGTTCCATTCCATTCCATTCCATTCCATTCCATTCCATTCCATTCCATTCCATTGCCTCCTGGGGAGGTGGTAGGTCACCCATCTCTGTCAGTGTTTAGGAGGCATTTGAATAATGCCCTTAAATGATACACTTTAAGTTTTGGTCAGCCCTGAAGTGGTCAGGCAGTTGGACTGGATGATCTTTGTAGGTTCTTTCCGACTGAAGTAGAAAATAAATGAAACAAAGCAACAGTTTAGAACAGCTGATCATCTGAGTCTTGTCTGTCTGTCCGGGCCCTTGCACAATGGGCTGTATAAAGGTGACCTGCTCTGGTCAGCCCCTTGGCCCCTTCCAGCTAGTTTCCCTGCCAACTGCACAGAAGGTAGAAGAAGGGGCTAGGTTTATAAATAGTCTCATCCAGATCCAAAAAGATTATTTTGCATTAATGAAATGCTGTTGTAAAGTGAGCAGTTTTCTCTTTTAAGTGAAAGTAACAAGTAACAGTTATATGAAAGGATATTAAAGCTAACAAGAAGTGCATGTTTCAAGAGACTATAAGCAATGTCAGTTGTGGCTGTCAGACACCTTAAATATCTGTGATTAGGCTTGAACAGGAAGAATGACAAGCGTGGCTTTTTAAATGGAAAAAGTCGGTGATTTTTCTTTTCAGCACTGAAAAGATAGGATCCAGTACTTTGACATTGAACAAGAGCTATTTTCCTGTGTGCCTGGTTGAAAGGAAGAGTAAATGAAGAGAGAATGACAAGCTCAAAACCCAGATTCTTCTGTTAGCTTACTCAGGTGGAAAAAACCCCAATTATTATGAAGAAGACATAAGTTACAAATAGATCAGATTGCAAACAACACAAAAGATTGTTCTCTAATGACAGATAGCAAAGCCAACTTAGCAGTGTTTTCTGGAAACATTATGTCTTAATTTTATGAGGCAGATGCTTCCAGACAATATCAAAAACACTTTCAGTTACTTCTTCAGTGGCTATAAAAGCAACATTTAATCACAAACTGATTGAGCTAACCATTTAAAAAAAATCCACAAGCCCTAATTCCTTGAGCTGTGTTTAGTTTCAGATTGCACTATTTGCATAAGGCAAATATGAAGACTTTTTACTTAACTTAGAATAATTCTTAATTTTGTTAGTGCTTCCCTGCTTTATTCAAGCTAGGATATACTCTCTAAAGTAGCCTAGGCTTAAACTAGTTCTGATCACAGCCCAGATGTTGGAATAGGCTCTGGTCTGCTGCATAAATAAAAACCTGTTTAGAGTCAGTGGGTGTGTACAGCTTTCTTGTAGCTTCCTTTTATAACTTGTCTATACGGGTCAGGCCAAATGCAAAGAAGCATCAGAAACCATAGTCATTTGTTGTAATTGTAGCCTTGAGTGAGGAAATGGAAGTGGCAGAAGCTGAAAGACAAGGAAGTGGTCAGGAGAGAATGAGGCGTGTAGTGATGTGGCTGTGCAAAACTCCCATTGATCCAAATGCGCCCCAGGACTCTTAGTAACCACAGGCTGCCCTTGGGCTCTCCGGCTTTCCCTCAGCAAGGTGATCCAGCCTTTCTTCAGCCACAGCTCTGTGTTTGGTACCACTGTCAGGACAGCAGTGTGCCCTTGTGGCCCAGAAAGCCAAAGGAATCCTGGGGTGCATTAGGAAGAGCATTGCCAGCAGGTCGAGGTAGGCCATCCTGCCCTTCTTCTCAGCCCTGGTGAGGCTGCATCTGTAGTACTGGTTCCACATCAGGGCTCCTCAGTACCAGAGAGTCAGAGAGCTCCTGGAGCAGGTCCAGTGGAGGGCTACGAAGTTGATTAAGGGATTGGAGCATCTCTCTTACGGGGAAAGGCTGAGAGAGCTCAGCCTGTTCAGCCTCGAGAAGAGACAGCTGAGAGGGGACCTCATCAATGTCTACCAGTATCTGAAGGGAGAGGGCCAAGAGGATGGAACCAGGCTCTTCCCAGTGGTGCCCCGCAACAGGACAAGAGGCAGTGGGCAGAAACTTGCTCCACAGGAAATTCCATCTGAACATGAAGAAGACTTTCTTTACTGTGTGAGTGACCCCACACTGGAACAGGTTGCTCAGAGGACTTGTGGAGTCTCCCTCACTGGAGATACTCAAGAACTGTTTGGATGCAGTTCTGTGCAGTGTGTTCTAGGATGACCCTTCCAACCTTTCTCCTTATGTGATTCTGTGTTTCCGTGAAAGGAAACCTAAACCTACCACTTTAAGTACCTAGACCCAGGACAGCACCCCCTTGGAAGGATGTGCACTAACACTCCCGTGTATTTCAGAGGGAGAGCAGATATCTTCTGCAGGAAATTCCAGGCAGATGAGGAAAAGATGTTGAAGACAGATAATGCTTTATTTTTCTTTAACCATTTGGTAGCACAGAATATCAGAAATTCTTTGGAATTTCCGTGGTCACAGGCAGCATGAGGCCTCAGATGAAAACAACTCCTTGCCAATCAAATTTTGCAACAACATTGTCTCAGCTGAAAATGGAGCTAAAGAGCTCATGGCAAAACACAAAACATTTGGTCTTCATAGATGTTTCATTTTAACGTGGGTGCAGCGTGGAAAACTGTATGTCACAAATAGGTGATATATATGTGAAAGACGATGGATTACGTTACTGCAAATATTTGTTGCCTCTATAAAAACAATCTTGTCATTTTCTGTATTTTTTATATGTGTTAACAGCATAAACATTGCAAGAATTTTATTCTAAAATTATTAGCATTATTAAGTGTCTCAGTTTGCATGCTGTCTTATATGTGACAGTCTGCCTCAGACATCTCTGCATAAGTTTCACTAGGTTTTATCTCAATTTTTACCCTTTATGCAAAAAAAAAATCCATTTTTTCAAGTCAGAGAAATAATGGTTTTTCTTTTAACAGTTTTCTTTTTTAGTTAGCATCACTATTTTCATCCTAATAGAGCAAACCTGGCTAAAATTGACTATACAGTTCATGGTTTTTATAAACCTCGGGTCTGTGATGACCTTAGCACAACACAACTGTATATAAAACCAAAAGATTACATACTTCGGCCTTTTTTGCTAGTATTTGCTATGTGATAAACGTTTAGGATAAATCCTGACTAGCATGTGAAATTATAGATGTACAAGGAGGTTAACTAGCTGTGATTAATTGATTGATTGATTGATTTAACTTACACAAGCTACTCAAATATGCTCAAAACATTTAATATCAGTGGGGCTAAGTTCAATAGGAAGCTTGTAAGAGAATGAAAGATTATTTGTTTTAAAGTTGCTGCATAAATGCTATATGTTATTTGACATAAAATCTCTGAGATACTTTATAAATTTCTAATGTTTTCTTCAAAGAATTACTATCTTCTAGTAGCCTAGATCAAAGAGTCTACATTTGACTGTAAAACTAGGGAAAGACAATCACCAAAACCCACATGTATATCGTTTCCTTTACTGAAAAATAATCTAGCAATGTTCTATTACATTCTTTTGCTGACACACAGAATCTCATTTGGATGATAATTTACTTCAATAGAGAAAAATCGATCCGTTACCTAAAATAGACCACATTTTTAGATTCAGTCCTCCTCCTCATTTTAATTTTAGTGTTTATTATTGGTACTAGTGGTTTTAAATAGGTTGGTTTTGTGGCAGAACCCTACATACATGTGACTTCTGGCAAAAATAGCTCCTGGCAAAAAAATTGCAAAAATGGAGACCAGCCAAAGCTAGAGTGAAAATATCTTCTGTGTACAGACTCTAAGAGAGGAAAGTGAGTCAGTCCAGAGAGGGAAATGTAGGGAGAAAGGAAGGCAGTTCTGCAAAAAGATGATATTGCAGTGTCTAGAAATCTTTTTCTAGCACATCTGCAGCAGTGACTTGGTAGAAGGGAATGAACAGTAACAATATTTTATGGCGTCTGGATTTATCTTCTAACCCTGGCTCTAGAAATAGATTGTGCTTGCTCTGACGTATACCCACTATCAGACATCCCACCAAGGCAGTCACAGCAGACCACCATTCCAGCATAAAAAGCAGAAGGATATTTCTCACCTATCATAGACAAAATTCATTAATTGTCATTTACATTTGTTCATTCTCCAGTTCTCTGTGTTTGAATAACTATTCTAGTTTAGGAGCTACAAGTATGTGCAGTTATTATTGGATCTGTGATGAGGATGTGAATTCTTTTTAACCATTTACCTTCTCAAATTTTGGTGATTGGCCTTTACAGATACTGTGTTAAGCAAACCAACCAGTTAGTCAGATATCATGTAGTGAGATCATGAAGTAGTTCAACTGTGCATGAAGAAGGATTGGAAATAGTGGGATATTAGTACATTAATATTAAATTAAGCATTCCAGGTTGTAGAAAGTGAATATAAACTATTGGTTTCCATATTGAATCTCAAACTCTTTGCTTTTTTCTGCAACCTGTCAGTCATTATCAAGCTCTGAAGACAAATGAGTGACCTGGCTTCCTTCAGGCTGTAGCAGGAGAGAATGACAGCTCTTTCCAACAATCGTCCCTCATAATCTTAGAGCTCATGTTACTGATTAACAGCCCACATGCATTAGCTTCAGTTTAGTCATCTGAATTATCCTGAGTCTTCAGCATACATCTTAGACTTTAACTTTACTCTGATTGCTTAATTTTTTATTAAAGAATTTGCTTCCAATATTGATGTGAATATCATTTTGCTGAAAAGTAGTTCGCTGCTGTCAAGGTGATCTGTGAACCCTTGACTGTGTGGGGCAGAAGAAAAGGGGTAAGAGCATGAATTAAGGCTGGTAAAAGCATAGACAGGCTTGCAAAGATGAAGAAGATATGAAAGGGATATGATAAAAATCTGTTGCCTTTTTCTTTTCTAGAAAATTCACAGAGTAGATGGGAAACAGGACTAGGATTGTGATAGACGTGTCTGAGCACTGGCACTTTCTGCAGAAGTGAATTAGCCTGTGCAGTGAATTCTGTGAAGAAGCGGGGAGTTGGTCAATGCTACCCATTTTACTTGATCTGTCATTGCTACAGGGGAAGGAGGAGCAGGGGAGAAGATGAGTTTTACTGAGTGTATGTGTTACCTCTGCTTTACAAAAACGAGTTACAGCACCAAAGCCGCTCAGATCCCTGGAAGATCTATGTCTCCACCTATGGATAGACAGGTGATAAGTAACTATGTTAACTGTGTAGCTGTCTGGTGTGTAACGCTCTGATACTTCTTGTCTCTGTATGCACTAGGGAAAGTGCAGCTATGGACCTGTACAGAATAATTTAACAGCTCTAGAAGGTGATTAATTTACTCCAGGAAATTTTACACCAGGAATATGCTGGCGTATTTCAGAAGGTGCTTAAGCATAGATCAGGAATTGGGCATTAGGCTCCTTTTAGCAATTGAGACTACTGTGGCCTTTTTGCTTGTTTTTTTGTTTAGAAGCTACTTTTTAAAGATAATTGAGATATTTTTCTACCTTAAGTTATGTGGGATCTGGTTCAAACCCCAGCCAGGTTGCAGAGTTTATAGTGAAGTGCAGTGATTTGTGTTTTTTTCCCTTCAAATCTTACCCCAAGATGGTGATGAACATGATCAGTTCCCATTAAATCCAACACAACCACAGTGGCAGTTGAGATCACTCCATACAGAATTGTCCCTCTAAAAGCAGATGAATGGTAAGTTATAACATAATGTTCATATAACCTTTAGTATTTAGCAAAACTACAAATATGACCTTTTGAAATAATGTTTTCTTTCCTGAGATGGCTGTAGTCCTAGTGGCATTATTTGACAGTCTAACAGTAAAAAGTCTTCTTAAAATGCCTGTAAAAGAAAGGTATACAGAAAGAGTTTTAATGCACTTTGCCACAGGAAAATTTACTGGCTGTGTGCCTTCATGGGTTACATATGTTGAGTATAGTATTTATGATGAGGATGAGAACTGAGATATATTAATAACTAAATGAAAATTACTTATGCTGTCTTTTTGCAATTAATATCTGGCATAAATCTGGAATGAGATCTATGGAAATTTCAACATGAGAACCTGAAATATAAGATAAATAACCTGAAATTGAGTACTGCTGTTGAATTGTAAGTAGAAATTTTGTATCTTTAAATATAATTAATTTCATTCAAATTGTGCATGCATAAATGATGAATGTGCCACAGGACAGTATGAAGAAAAAATAAATGGAATAACACATGCTGCAGTTCTTACCACACAATGTTAGTTTTGCTGTGAAAACTTTAGATATAGGGGGGAATTCTAAATAAGGGATAAAGTTTAGATTTCCCTTTAAAAAGAAATAATCATAATATATTTTAATTATTTAAAATTATTTTTTAAAATTGCATTAAATAAAAATGAATAAACAGTGCCACTTGAAATAAAATAAAATAAAATATTAATAATTATTATAATAAGAAAGGAAGATGACAAAGAGAGAGACAGAATAAAAACTCAAGGAAGGGAAGAGTTGCACAATGCAACTGCACACCACTTGCTGGCTGATGCCCAACCCAGCCCTAAGCATTCATCAGACCCTCCAGACCAGTTTGCCCCTTGGTTTATATCCTGGGCATGGTGTGCAATATCCCTTTGGCCAGTTTGGTCCGGTAGTCATGGCTATTTTCTCTCCCGACTTCTTTTGCACCTCCTCTCAGGCAGAGCACTGAAAGCTGAAAAGTCCTTGAAAAAGTGTGAGCACTGCTGAGAAACAGCTAAACATCAGTGTGTTATCAACGTTATTCTCATGCTAAATCCAAAACACAGCACTGCACCAGCTACTAGGAAGAAAACAAGTTTTGTTCCTGTGGCAAGCAAGACATCTGAACATGTCACAGATTTAACCAATATTCAGGAATCAAGAAAAGGCAAAAAAATTATCACAGATACATTCTGATTTTCCAAGGGTATAGTCCTGTGTTTTTCTTGGGGCTAAAATCACAGAATCACAAAAACTGGCTATACTGAGTTCCATGCATTGTTGTATTAACTTGTACCGTTATTTTTACCCCTGAAAGTCAGCACCAATATCTTTTGCATCTTTTATTATGTAATTACTTTTGTTCTCTTGGGCAGTTGACTCAAGAAGAATGTTATTTGGGATAAGCCGATATAACATATAAGGTTATGCCATCACTTGCTCAGAATGCTGCATGATAATATGCACCTAAGTAAAGATGAGGCAACAATTTAGAAAAAGAAACATTATTCATGAATATACATATTAAATAAAGTGTCCATAGGAGGGGAAAAACCATGAGATTCTTTGTGCTGTCTCTTCTATATAGATTGCCTTTACAAGGGAAAAAATGTGTCTTCCCTTTGAACTCAGTAAATGCCCTCTGGGTCAGTTATCAAAAGGGAAGGAGGGTTCTGTACAGTCATCTTACCAAAGGAATTATAGAGCTCTTCAAGGAAATGACATGCTTCTGGGGACCGTAACGCCCACATCAATAATATTAAATAGCATTTGCTATTAAAGGGAATCCTGTTACAAATGAATCTCTGGTCTAAAACTCAGATTCCATCTAATCTTTTAGTTGGCTTCAATCCTTTGAGACAGTCTTGAATAGAAGCATTAGGTTTACTCAAGCTGTATAGCATTTCTTTAATGCCAGCAACCACAAAGAGGTTTTTGCTCAAGGTCTTAGAAAAGGATCTGGAATTTCAGACATTCTTTTGGAACCTTTTGAAACCTGTTGTTTTCTAGTACTGTGAAGTATTCCCTTTTTTCTCTACAAAAATAAAACATCTTTTCTGCAGCTGTTCTTTGAGCCCCATTTTACACCTACTCTTTCAAATATCTAATAACCTGTAACTAAATGCCTGTCATGTCCTATCCTTCATTGACAAGGAAGTTTTATGCATGGATGTGTGCACTCTCACAGACAGAGTCACCAAAAAGGAATGTTGGAACTGATGCAAAGTGATCATCTGATCCTCCACCCACATGTTTATTGATATATATAATATGTGCACTGTACTGGTGTATGTAATCCATGTCCAAGAATAAGTAGTCAGCCATTTGGCACCTAATTAGTAAACAATTATATTCTGCTTTGACTTCTTTTTCTTCAGGAATCTTACCTGCTGGAATATAAATTGTCTGACAGATATGAGATAAAAAGCCAGCCAAGTATTCAAGAAACCTGTCAGTTAAAAAAGACAAAATATCAGCTCTTGAACATTTCCTCCTTACCTTGTGTTTCTCTTTATAACTGAAATTGCTTTTATGAGAATGCCTAAAGCAATTTCTCTGCTTTGTGTTGGTGAGGAATAACACCTTTGTAAGGAATAGTGTGGGTTTGTTTTCTGATTAAGCATTAAAAGGAATGCCATTGTGCATTCTTTTCTCTGCATAGTTTATTGTCCTAAGTCATTAAAAAGCAGGAGACTCTTCAGTTCTCCCAGCTGATCATCACAATGAAACTGTGATATGAAAAGTGATCTGAATTATACTTTGCAATTTAAAACTGAACACACATTTCCAAACATGTATGCTAACATCCACTCACTGACCTATTTTTAGGATTCTATCAAGTCATTCCAAAGATGATATTTTTAGTAAAATCAGTATGAGGAAAGTTGTTTGGGGAAAGAAACTCCAAAACCAGAATAAACTGTAGAGCCCATCTTCAGAGACAATTATACTCACTCCTACTTAAGTGTTTTCACATTGTCAGCTGCAAAGTGTTGCAAACAATCCTCAGAGAGGAGCATTCTCCAGTGTAGCTGCCAGGTAAAAACACATTGTACTTTCTGTAAAACTCTGCCCATGTGTGCAGTTGCTATTGTTGTCACAAGAAAGTTGTGTGACCACGGCTGAGGGATGTAAACAATGCAGGCAAAGGTAAATTACAGGTAAAGTGTCTCTATGCCGTTCTCAGTGGGAGGAAGGAAGGACTCAGAGACATTTCTATGCTATCAAAAGATTTAAGAGTCCTATTTCAGGACACAACTTAAAAAAAAAAAAAAAATAAAGAAAGGACCGTCTATAAAAAAATCTCCTTAAACAAACTATTTTCCCGTTGAAGCAAATAACAGGCAGGAAGTGCGGAATGTATAGCGAACAAAGAAAACGTTCCCTGAGGGAAATTTCTCACATCAGTCACCAGCACACAAATCTGCCTTGTCTCCCGCTTAATAGGATGGGTAGCTGAGCCCATACACTTATTCCCCACTCTGAAAATATATGTTTCCTTGAAATCTCCTTCCCCGAGCGCTGGGAGCAGCGGGCGGTCCAGCGGGGCGGGGAAGGCACTCTCCAGGGTCCTGGACAGAAGGCGCCTGCAGCGCTGCTGGCAGGGTCAGGATCGCGGAACAAGACCATTGCTCTGACTTCCAAATAAAGGATAGCGGGAAATAAGGGGTTTCCACCCAAAGAGTCCTCAACACTCTTTCTTCTTTTCTCATTAGTAAGCAGAATTAGTAATTTAGGGGAGCATATGGCTCATTTCTAATCGGTTGTACATTAGCACTTGGGAACAGGTTCTCACCACAAAAAATGCTTTATGAGATATGAGTTTCACATAAGGAAAACTAGCCAAAGAGACTGAAACAAATGAGAACAGACAAAGCATTGGATCCGCTCTGCAAATGTGTGAAATGGGAGTTTAAACTACAATTGGACAATTTAACAAAGAAAAGAAGGTCACCCTCTCTGAGTAAGTGAGCAGAGATTTGCATGTAATGTACTAATGTTCGCCCCTGCACACCATATGGGAGACTGTCACTGTATTTCTTCTTTATTCCACAAAATAATATAGCTAGAAGAACTAATACTTGGCACATCCCAAGGCACACGAACTCTTTCTCGTGTCGTTGATGCCTGTGGATGTAAAATTGAGTTGCAGAGAAATCACTGGCTTCCCTGAAAATGAGCTCTGAAAATGAAACCTGCAAAAAAAGAGAGTTGGATCTATTTAGGAAAATAGTTACCAAAATGATACCAGCAAAGAAAGTGTGTGATGAAACGCTCTCTTTCTTTCGCAACTTGTTTGTGTGTCATGTTAGTTCTGAAAGGGGGTATCTTTTTTCATTTTCTAAATAAAAATTCTGTGTTTAGTATACTATGTCTCCTCTTCTGCTGATCTCTGCTGCCATCAGCTTTGCTTAAGCTGATTTTTTTTTTTCATGGTGAAGAATATTTTAAAAGTATGAATTTTATAGGTTCATGATAGAAAGTAGAAGGTGAGACTGAATTTCATGATGCATGTTTACGTATATAATTCTAGAATTACCTTACCACCTTTTTTGAGTATACAAGGTGAATTCTCCAGCTTCTCCTAGACTAGTGTTTGTGACAACAATGGCAGAAACAAAATTAAATGCCTGAAAGCCCTTTCTAGCATAGGACATACAAAAAAATGATATTTCAAGGAACTTTGAATCCAATGTTTTCCCAAAACTATTATCCTCTTTTCTCTCCCATCAGTGGTTCTTTGAGGAATATGGGTTCCCAGTGTGTCCATGTGGCCAAGAAGGCCAGTAGCAGCCTGGTCTATATCAGCAATAGTGTGGTCAGGAAGATCAGGACAGAGATTGTCCTCCTGTACTGGACACTGGTGAGGCCACACTTTGAATGGTATGTTCAGTTTTAGGCCCCTCACTTCAAAAAATACATTGAGGTGCTGGAACATGTCCGGAGAAGGGCAACAGAGGTGGGGAAGAGTCTGGAGCAAAAGTCCTATGAGCAGTGGTTGAGGGAACTGGGAGTGTTTAGCCTGGAGTAAAGGACACTGACGGGAGATGTTATCTCTCTCTATAACGATGTGGGAGGAGGTTGTAGCCAGGTGGGGGCTGTTGTCTTCTCCCACGTAACAAGATGAGTGGAGTTTCACCAGGAGAGATTTGGACCGGATATTAGAAAAAAATTTCTTCACTGAAAGGGCTGTCAAGCACTGGAACAGGCTTCCCAGGGAAGTGGTAAAGTGGCCATCCCTGAAGGTATTTAGAAAATGTGCGTGTGAGGTGCTTAGGGGCATAATTTAGTGTCAGGCCTGGCAGTGCTGGGTTAATGGCTGGACTTAATGATTTTAAAGGTCTTTTCCAACTCTAATGAATCTATGGTTCTATGATTCCCTCCTCAGCATTTGTGCTAATCTTGGTGATAGAAGCTGAGAAAATAGAGTATGAACTAACCCTCTGTTTGCACAGTGGTTGGTTCCTGACCTTTGTCACTGATTAGCCGACATCCCTTGCTTGAGACTAATGATCGACAGTCCCTTCAGTACACCTGAGCCTGAGAGCCACAAATTTCCCAAGAACCGTGCCACGTTCACCAAGTAGATGATTCAAATGCCTGTTGTTAAGCATTATGAAAGAGTAATTTGCAACTTCAGTCTGTGTGAAGTGGTTTTTAACTAGAAAAAATGTGAGGTAATATTTTTAAAGTTTACCTAAACTGTCATAAATTATAAATGTGTTGTATGAAGCGCCTTTTTTGTGTTTAATTCATGGCATTATTTGCTCAGGAAATAAAAACCAAGCAATTAGTATCTCTGAAAAGAATATGTACATATAAATGTAAGACTTGTGAACACAGATGGAAAGCTGGATAGTATGAAATAACTTTGGTCTGTGCATCCTTTGTACAGCACATGCTGTGCCACTGGCCAGTCATGGTATACCACAACACAAGTGATCACTTCTAACACATGTAACATGTAAGAGAATAAAGAGAAGAAGTCCTGTTTTCATTCCAATTGCATTCTAAAATAATCATTAACAGTTAGGATCTGTTACTGGGAAACTATTGTCAAATGGTATAATAAATCAATCACACTTGCATGCTTTATAAATGTGCTTTTGTACACTGTAACATTTGTAGATAAATACAGATGTGCCTCTTTATGCAGTTCATTTTCTAGTAGCTCCCTTGGTCCTAGTCTTTTATCACAAAAATCTCTCAGCTTTAGGCCCTTGTTCTCATGGTCTCCTTTCAACACAACATGTAGGTTGCCTAACACAAATTATATGCCATGCCCTGCATTAGGAAGTTTGGAGTTAATTCCTTCGTGGCAATACAGTGCCTGGCAATGAGACTACAGAGCATTTGCCATAGACAAGGAATAATCCAGAATGTTTTCCAAATGCACAGCTGAACGGGTCCGCTCCATGCCAACAGTGAAGAAAACCCGGATGAAGGAGTCATGTCTTGATCAGGCACTGCTGACTCTGCACTTTTTCGCTATGATTCCCCACACAAACTAATTGGGTTTTTTTGCATATAACATGCTCATTACTCTCTGCACAAAGCGTAGTGGACTTAAATCTTGCATGAGTTTATGCCAGATAAGGGAAAATTGGGATCAAACCTGTACTTCTGTGACTCACAAGCACTTCCTCCAAAGGCCAGCAGTACACAGCAAGAGTTAGGATGTCACTCACCTGTTTAGGGGTGCTGTACTGTTCTAGTTCAGCCCTACTGTGCCCAGCTGGGAAGGCAACTTCTTCTTTTGCATTCAGTCAGCACCTGCTCCACTTTGTGTGCTGCCAAGGGGCACTGTGACAATGTTGACAATGGTGTAGGGAGGAGGATGTGGGAGGGCACTGTGGGTCAAATGCGGATAAATGAAGCTCTGTGCTTCAGAAATGGAATAGATGAGGCAGTCTACCGGGGAAAACCAAAATTAAAGGTGCTACCTATGTGTTTAAGTATAACCACAATGAACTCCTCTGATATCCCAAGTCTTCATGACCATGAACAAAGTGAGGTTCTAGATGGAGACTGGGAAGACCTATTCAGCTCGGAGATTCCATTATGAATAAGTATGTTGGGCAAGATTTAACCTAGCTGACCTGGATACACTGCTCATCTCACCTAGCAGCATGGACAGCAGTTCAAATGCTCAGTTACTGTCATAACTTGCTTACAAGTTCAAATGGTCCCCCAAATAAAAAAAACTGCAAATGGCAAGAAGAGAAAATTGTTTACCTTTATTCTCTCTCTCCTTTTTCTTTTTTTTTCTTTTTTCCTTTTCCTTTTTTCTTTTTTCTTTTTTATTTTTTCTTTTGCATTTTTTTTCCTTTTTTCTTTTCTTCTTTCTTTTTTTTTTTTTTTTTTTTTTTAAAATCTTAATTTACTTTAGGAACTATTATACTTCAAAATCTGATGGTTTCTTATTTCATCACTTCTGGTATGTTAGGCAAGGTTTCCATACCATCTGATGAAAGATTCTATAGAGGACTTCTTTTCAAAGTGGCTCTTCTCTTTAATCCTAAGAACATAATAAAGTTAATGTTCAGCAGATTTTAGAAATGAAAATGAGGACTGTGTCTGCAGCTTAGGCTGGGACTCTGTATATGCACTGTTGTCCTTATAGACTGCAGAATGGAAAAAATGAGAAATATCGACGCTGGATCATTCTTATTGTACATTCTATTGTGATCAGACTGGTGGAAGAAAGAACATGGAAAGAAGAACCTCACACTTTTTTTTCCTTCCTTGTTCTTTAAGACATTACCTTAAATATTACTTCCTATGAAATGTGAGTTAAACATAACTTGCAATTATACACTTTTCTAGGATTAAGAACTTTTTTCTACTAGATTTTGTTGATCTAGAACTCATTCATGACTTTTGAATTCATATGAATTGCAGCTATTCATGTGTATGTATACATATGTAAAATTACCCTTGAAATAAAATAAACATATCTGTAAAAAACGCTACAGCATAACTAAGTTCTTTTGCCAAGATAAACACACCCTTCAGTGCAAAGGTGTAACAGTGGTGACATTGCAGGTCAGAGTGTGTAAAGTAATGCTCATTATTCTGAAATTTTTCCCCAAAGACTATGACCTTCAGTGAAAATAAACAACATTTTGAAAGCAAAGGTAATGCAATTATTCATAGACTGTTTTGGATTAGTTGGCAGAAAAGCAAATATTTCAGTTTCAGCTTGAAAATCAAGCCATTATTTAACTTTCAGTGTGCAGTTCCCATAGTAAATTCATTTTTAATGGGATGGTGTACCTGGTTTGTACTTGGTAATTCAGCTATAAGAAATCGGAGCTGTGCCCCATAAATCAATCTGAATGGTATGCCATAAGACTGCAATAAATTTATGAGCTGCCTTAAAAAAAAATCATAAAAAAAAGAACAGAGCATGTATTAAGTATTTTATGTCTTGTACAGATTGCAACTCAAATCTTTGACTCTAGAAATAAAGCTATGAGAGATTTTAAAACTGTGAAATCTCATTTGGGTCCCCTGGAATTCTTTATATTTAGCCTATTCCCGGCCTGAAGCTGATCTGTGGTATCCCTTTCAGATTTACTGGAAGATCTGGCTGTAAGTCACTTTCAGATAGTATTGCAGAAGTAGCTTAAAGGCAATGTACATTTGTGCTCCTGGAAAATCTTTACTTATGGGGTAGCATAGCTATGAGTGTGAGAGCTCTGTTTGTCTCTCAGGTCATTCATCTCACAATTGACAGCAGGGGCCCAGAGTTATATGACAACAGCCCCTCACAGAGGCTTTTTCTTCTGTATCTTAATGGTTCATATGTGATGCACACAGTAGTCAGGATGAGGGGAAAGGTGTAGAAGCCTAAAAAGGTGGAGTAACCTTTTGCTAAACAACCATTCATAACAAGAGATGATGTAAAAAGTATAGAAAATAAGAACTTATGCAGTTGCTTAAATGGAAAATTAGGATGACTCTTTTGGTTCTGTCTCTAGATGTATTCTAAATGAAACCTCAAAGATTTGCAATCTCTAAGGGATCCATGGAGGTTATGATATTCCACCAGGTAGTGGTGATGAGACTGCTCATGGCAGCTCTGATCCTGCAGGACCAATGGTAAGACAGAAGCCATGCAGTTGCCCAGCCCTCACACAGCTGCTGCTCAGTGCCTGTGCATTCTGGCACCACGTTTATTAGGGGATAGCAGTGGCTCTGTGTGTGTGCTCGCAGTGCTGAGTTCAATGAACATTATTCAGCTCTGTGCTGAGGTGTTTGGGCTGTCTCTGCTGTTGAGTGCAGGTGCAGGGACTCAGCTCCTGGTCCAGCAGAGCTGCCGGGCCCCAGCGTGCCATGCTGGGGCTGAGCATGGGTGTGGTGTGCCGCCTGTGGCACGGCCAAGCTTAGGAAACCTTGTGCCTGAAATCTGGCTGGAGTCCTGTTCAGCTGTCATTGAGCAGCTGACAGCAGTGTGCATTTGGTGCCAGAGTTTCTAAATTGTCCCAAGAGCAGGCTTGGTAACAGCAGCCCTGGGTGAGCACATGGACCTCCACCTTTGCTGAGACACCAAAATGGCTTTGGACAGACACAGCCTGTCTCCCAGAGAAACAGAGGGAATGTTATACTGGATTGATTTAAAGACTACTTCATGCAAAGCTGAAAATCTGACAAAGCAAGCAGTAATAATGTCATTGTCCTCTTTCTAACTACAGAAAGTTAAAAAAAAAGAATGTGCTAGTATTGAAATCTTGAAGGACACACTGAAAAAGGAACTTCTCAAATACATGATGCTTGATTTGATAAATCAGAGAACAATATGCTATGTTGTGCTGAACTTTTTCTCCTCTCCTCTTACATACGTGTACCTTCACTTAATTATCTCAGATTCTGTTTTGTGTCATTTTAAAATTAAACCTAATTTTCATTCAAATATAGTTCGTTCAAGCCATATTAAAATTACGTCATCCCTCACTACGTAACAAGATAAAAATGTGAAAATTAGGAATAAGAATTACCATGTTAGATACATGATAATTTGAATAAATGCTCATGTACATACAGTATCTGATATGTCTGTCTACCAAAAAACATTCAGTAAGGGAAAGGGAAAAAAGTTGAAATTTTGCTGACTTTTCATAGAATCATAGAATCGTTAAGATTGAAAAAGACCTCTAAGACCATGGAGTACAACTGTTAACCCAGCACTAACAAGTCCACCACTAAACCATGAGCCTAAGTGTTATATCTACATATCTCTTAAATACCCCTGGAGATGATGATCCTACCACTTTCCTGGACAAGCCTGGTCTAGTTCATAGCAGCCCTCTAAGTGAAGAAATTTTTCCTAAAATCCAATCTAAACCTTCCCTGCCATAACTGGAGGCCATTTCCTCTTGTCCCATTGCTTGTTATTTGGGAGAAGAGATCAACACCCACCTGGCTACAACTTCCTTTCAGGCAGAGAGCAAGAAGATCCTCCCTGAGCCTCCATTTCTCCAGGTTGAAAAGCCCCAACTCTCTCAGCTGCTCCCTGTAAGTTGCTCCCAATGTGCTCCAGACCCTTCCCCAGCTCTGTTGCCCTTCTCTGGACTTCCTCCATCACCTTAATGTCTTTCTTGCAGTGAGAGGCCCAAAACTGGACACGGGATTCAAGGTGTGGCCCCACCAGTGCCCAGTAGAGGGGAACAATCACTGCCCTGCTCCTGCTTGCCGCACTATTAGTGATACAGGCCAGGCTGCCTTTGGCCTTCTTGGTCACCTGGGTTCACTCCTGGCTCCTGCTCAGCTGCTGTTGACCAGCACCGCCAGGTCCTTTTCCACCAGACAGCTTTCCAGCCACTCTGCCCCCAGCCTGTAGGGTTGTTGAGACTTGACTCTTGGCCTTCTTAACCTCATACAACTGACCTCCTCCTATTGATCCAGACTCTCCAGATCCTTCTGCAGACCCTTCCTGCCCTCCAGCAGATCAACACTCCTGCCCAGCCCAGTGCTTGCAAACTGACAGAGGGGACGCTCGTTCCCCTCATCTACATCACTGATAAAGACTTTAAACCAGACTGGTCCCAATACTGAGCCCTGGTGAATGTTGCTTGTGACCAGCCACCAGCTGGGTGCAACTCCAGTCACCATCACTCTGGACTGGACATCCAACCACTTTTTTTTGTCCATGAAGCATATTTTTTTTACCCATCTAAGCCATGAGCAGTAGTTTCTCCAGGAGGATAATGTGGGAAATAGTGGCAAAGGTGTTACAGAAGTCCAGAAAGGCACATCTAAAACCTTCCCCTCATCCACTCAGAGGATCACCTTATCATAGAACGGGAGTAGATTGCTCAAGAAGGAGCTTTTCATGTTCTTGACAGCAAATATCATGAGCAATACTGTTGGTGTAAGTGACTTTTATATGAATCAGTTAATTCAGACTGAATTATGTGGGCTAAACATAAAGGGTGAAAAGCATGAACTGAAGAGGTTGATGCTAGACAGTTAAAGACTCAGACCTCTTTATTTGTATTTCCCATCGGTGGTTAATGAGTTGATGTTTCAGTTTTCAGGATGTATCTTTTTTTTCAGCATCTGGATGGCAACTTTTGCTCTGTATCAGGTTTTATCATGATTGGTTCACGTTTTGCTTCCTGCTTATTTCTCACCTCCAGATATTTTGAATCTATTTCTCTCCAGAAAGCAAGAACTTAGAAGACATAAGAAACCATCATGCTTAACCTTTCCTGCAAGGTACTGAACATGTGTTTTAAATCGTGTAGAAAATGTTGACAGGTATTTCAGTGAAATGAAATTTCCTTATTAAGAACTGCAGTTCATTTAGTTATTTGGCACTATGAGAGAAATATTAAAATGCAAAAACCTAAAAATACACCATTGTTTCTACTGTACACCTGATTTTCATAATCAGTTTCTGGAAATGTAATGCTTTTTCATGGTTTTATACATTTGAAGAGTTAACAGTGATTCCGAAGAAGCTCACTATCTTAGAAATGAGTGATCTAAAGATAGAGAGGAACATGTTGTGTAGTGTATGTTCTGGGTAACCTACCAAGAAAATTAGAATAGAATAGAATAGAATAGAATAGAATAGAGTAGAACAGAACAGAACAGAACAGAACAGAACAGAACGTTTAAATTGTGAGGGACCTTCAGTGATCATCTAGTCCAACTGCCACTCACAACCTTCAGATAACCTTTAAATAATGACTCTGACTATGGGACTTAATTCACAGCATGCAGAGTCTAAATGTAACATCCTGCAATTGTACCCTTGCGTAGAGCTGAGCAACAGTGTACATTCATTTTGATTTGACACTACTTCACCACAGTCATCTGATTTTTGGTCAGTTTAGAGAGTGATCGGTGAGGGTTTGTGTCTTGCATTTGATAAAATTTTGATATAGCCTCACTGATATTTTAAAGTTCAACATGACCTAGTTCCAAAAAATATATTTTTAATGCTGTGAAAAAAATAATATCAAAGGCAAATGAGAGTTGCTATAAGCAGACTATATCTTCCAGTTGAAAAACAAATCCCTGCATGTTTCTTCTTAAACTTGTCATGCAGACAGGTCTTAAGCAAGATGAATTAAAATAATTTTTTAAAATAAAATTGATTCAGATGTTGTCTGAGATTTATTTTCTCAGCAGTGGTAGTGAGGCACTAGGTGAGATCCAGAAGACAGCCATCTGAAGAAGTATAAACCTTACTGTCAGCTGTTTCCTACCATCTGGCTCTGTTCATACAGCTACATACATGGGGATGGAAAGGTAAGGTTGTACTCCTTTCACTGAGGACAATCCTTTGTAGGGCTTTACTTTTCCTCCAGTGATACACCCAGGTTCCCTATACACAGCCTATGAGAAAAGAGGGAGTTTGGCTGATCATTAGCAGCTATTACTTGTATTCCTCCTTATTCCGCTCTCTCTTCCACCAATATCTCCATACCTGCAGGCAAAGAAGAGAAATTCTGAAAGATGTGAGTAAAAGACTTATCTTTGATTTATGTATCAAAGGGAGCACAGTCACATCTGCAACACACATCTTTTCAGCCTCCACATCTTCCTTATAAAACTGGCAGAGCCCTGTCTTTTACAGGTCCTCCTAAGACTTTTGCTACCTTTGAAATATAGGTAATGAGCTAAACTTCCTGAAGTTCTTCATGGTGGTGAAACTTGTAATTAATGTTTTAAAAAGTCATCTGACAGAAGACATTGCTATTTCCTTTTCATTTATTCACGTCCTTGGAACAGAATTTTGGCAATATGTGCAGATTTCCTGTCCTATTCCTTTTACTCCTAAAGAATTCTCTAAGTGGGGGAACATTTTTGTTGAAAGAAATCATTAAAACCTCTTACTTCCCTCAGATATTTTTAAATCTAGCCAAAGAAATACCTCTAAAAGAAAATAGCTTTTAACACCTTTCCAAGTTTGCTTTCCTCAGTAACTTAGAGTTTTAATGCGTGTTACTGACCACATGCCTCCACTTCTGAAAAAAACTCCTCTGAAAATAACCTGGATGTTGTCAAGAAACTGTTTTTCATGAAATGTAGTCTTCATATAGCAATGTAGATGTGATCTGGCAGAAATAGCAGCAGAAGACATTTTCCAGGCTATGAAAACCCTTTTCTAAAAGCCACAGTAGAGCAGACACCAAGCTGCTTGGGTACTTCGATCTCATATTTCCTAATTCAGCAAGCTTGGATTTCTTTTAAACTGAACTATCAGTAACTGAATTTCATGAGTTTTTGTAAGATTTTACATTTCTGCTTTTGGAGATAACAGCAACCTGTTAGCAGCTCCATGCTTCTTTACAAATACTTCTTATCTGTCCTACTTCTATTTTAATATACTTTTAATGTTCAGTGTATTTTTAAAATTTTAGGAATTCTCTAGGTGTTCATGAATGTCCAAAAGAGATTTTAATATTTCAGTTCTCTAGGTTTGCCAAAACAAAGCACCTCAGGTACAGGTCTACCACATAAGCTGGGCAACACTGTCTTGGAAAGTAAGATAGTAGTGACTGAGAAAGAAAAGAGCATGCAGTGCACAGCAGAACATCTGCTACTGCACAACAAGCGTTTTCATGGAGCTACGTAATCCTTCAGCTAAGCCAGACCTGTTCTTTTTAATGCAGAAGCTGAAAAAATCAGATCTGGAGGTAATAGAAATATAGATATTCTAGTCTGGTTTTTCTTTTATCACAATATACATAGACATGAGATGTTATCACATACATCTGACAGAAGTGTTTCAAATGAAGAACAATAACAGTGAACACTATAAATTAAATTATTTTTCTTTGTGTACCTGTCATGGTTATGTCCCATGATTTTTTTTTCTATGTATGAGGATTGATTGCTGGGGAATTTCACAAATGGAAACGATCCTAATTGCAAAATATTCCATCCCTTTCTTTATTTTCAAAGGAAACATGAATGTAATTTTTTTTTTTTTTAAATAACATCATGATTTCCAGGCACAATAAAAAAACAAAGAGAGAGGACAAAAAAACCTCTCTTGTATTTTGCTGACATTAGCTGGGTTCTCAAAGCACTTTTCAAGGCTGAGTGAATTAAAACTCATCAGACCAATGTGTTAAGCTCATAATGTTGTCATTCCTGTATTACAGCTAGGGAAACTATGGAATAAAGCTACCAAGTAGAACACATGAAACCCAGAAGAACCAACATCTGTTTCAACTTCATTGTGTATTTTACCAACTGTCCCATGTTTTTCAGGCAGTTTCCTCTGTTGAGGAAAGGATACACAAATTTTCCTTGCAAAACTGGAAAATACAGAGGAAAATATTCAGGTTGCCACTCTCAGATGTTTTATAAGTTGTACTGTCCCTTCACAAAATTTTCAGACTTGTTCTGCTAAACAACTTTGCCCCCATTTTTCTGGCATAATACAACGTTCCTTTTGACACCCTTAAGATCAGGCACAAGGTAGGAGGGCATGGGTTAGACAATGACATAGAATTAGCTGGAGAGTCAGACAGAGATCATCATCAGAAGGGATTAAAGATGGAATTTTTTTGTGTAAAACAGTTCTCCATAAAACATTAGATCTATTTACAATATTTTATGTGCCCCACAAGAAATACCTGTGTCATAAATTATATTGACTCTAACTTCTGCATGATACCCTCACTCCGAAGGGAAGAGTAAACTGCCTTACATTTCAAGGCTGCCATTTCAGCACTCTTGAGGAAAGGAGTTACTGCTGAGCCATGCAGTGACCACCAACACCATCTGCCTGCAGGGAAGGGGCTGTCTAGAGCTTGCCAGGCTGGTCCCTTCACAGGTAGCTACATCATAACATCTTTGCCTGCTCACTCTACATATGGTCAGAGCTCATTCCTGTATGAAATAAGGACCTTTCTAAGAGGCAGGAGGAGAGTGAAGGGATTAGAGCAGAGGAAAGAATATCTGATAAATCCATCCTCTAACCAGGTGCAAAGCTGAGTTTCTGAAGATAGCATATTATCTAGATTCATTGGATTTGCATGAAAGATGTTACCAGGAAGGATCTTTCCTTTTTTCCCTTTCATTGCTTTGAGGGTGATTAACAGTGCCTGTACTTTCATTGCTGCACCTGCAGGTAGTGAAGAGATGTATTCACAACAGCAAGCAATTTCACAGCATGAGCACTCAGAAACATTATTTATTACTACCGTTCCAGCTAAAAAGTCTGAGACTGCAAAATAGTAACATATACAAGATCTCATCACTCATCTGTAATTTGCATTTTTCATGGATACAAACCTGGCTGGCTAATTGGGAAGTCATTTGACTTTAGACTTAATATACTTTTACCTTATGATAGATTCAGCATGAAGAGAATATATTGTGTTTTCATTACTTAGAGCCAGGAGCAATTTTCAACTGCGTGTTTTCTAGTTTCAAACAAGAGAAAAGATTTATCTGCAAGGGTACCAGATTGGCCCGACTAATTCAGCACACTTCCAGCAGTTGCCACCAACGCAGTGGCTGCTGCTGAGAGCGTGCTCTTTCCTGATAACTTTATTAAAGTATACAGTTATACAAAAACATGCAGTGGTAGTAGAGCAGGGGAAATTCCTCTTTGCTCAAAGAGCACAGGGGAGGAACATCGCAATGAAGGAAATCAGACTTCCCTCCTGTTGTTGTGTTTTGTATGGTCAAGGTGAAGGAAAGGAAACTAAAACATGAATGTAGAAAGATAGTCAATTTCTAAAACATGTCGTGGACAAACCACAACTACAGAGTGAAAGTTATCCATCTTTTTGTGTGACACCATATACCAATACCCAATATGGGTCTGGGAAAGGCCCAGCTAAAGGGATCAAGCTTGCTTGTGGTTTGTTAATGATGAAGTACAGAGAAAGATCTCCTGATGGAGATATATTGTCACAAGTGTGAAAAGGTGGAAAACATCAGTATCCCTCCCCTTGCTGTGATGCAGCTCTCAAGGAAAAGAACCTTGTGTTTCTAAAAAGGAGTGATGCATGGGCACACAAAGGACTGTCCTGTGCCTTTCCTGGGCAGCTTGTTTCTTGGAAACCTTAATTGGAAATCTAGTTAGAAGATTAGTCTTTCGTGGTCTAAAGATATGTATGGTCTAGGATACTAAAAAAATAGGTAGCCTTCTGTGTCTAGATTATAAACATACGTATAAACTTTTGTTAATGTTCCTTAGTTATTGTGTACAGCAGAAAATATTATTTGTTCTAATAGAAAATACATAATGAAAAAGATTCTATGTTTGTGGTGCTAGTATCACATTTAAAATGATTAATAGAATAGATATTTTAGGGGCAGGTACAAGGAGTACAACTTACAGCTAGCTGCTGGCTGTGTAATATGTTGCATTCGAGGCATAGCCTGATAGGAAAACAGATTTCATGGAGGTGTGTTTACACCCACACCATGCTCCTTCAGTGTTTCTTCTCAGGTACTACAGGATGTCTGCACTAACTTCTAATGTGACTCAGAAGAGCGAGTTCTGCTTCAGTTTATTGCTGCTCACGAGTTCAGTCTGTCCACAAAACAAACCTCATCCGTGCTGGCTTTGGGTGTATCCCATATTTTCAACACAACAAAATGGTTTGTGAGCGCTCGAGTAGTGCAATTGCAATAGGGAGACATAACTCGAGTGAGTCGTTGTAGAAGTGTAGTGACACATTAAGGATTTTTGACTCCATAACTTCATCACCTCGTTATATAAATCGATAAAATATATACTCTCTGGAAAGGCATGAAAAAGGGGCAAAAAACCCCGACAGTCTTCCTTGTAAGGCAGCACATCCCTGAACTCCAGAGCAGAGGAAGCACGTTACAAACAAAAGCAGAGCGCCCTCGTGTGGCTCATGGGACAGGTGGGAAACGCACAGGGCAAGGGTTCTGTGTTATCATGGGAATATTCTGCAATCGGGGTCTCCCGTACGGGAAGAGATTGCCGCTAATTAATTCCATCGTTTTTGAGGGAACTCGTAAAAGCTGTTCGAGTAAGCCTAAGGAAGCTTATTTGAAACGCACACACTCCAAAGTGTTTTTCTTCTTTCCAGTCTTCAAGTTTGTCAGTACTATACTATGTTATTTTCCATGACTGTGAGAATTCCCTTTAAAAAATGCAAGGACTATTAGTCAAGTTACTCTTTTTTTTTTTTTTTTTTTTTTTTTTTTTGCATGCTATTCAATTTTATTTTATGAATTTAACTAACTATATTGCAAATTTTCCAAAACACTTTTATGTTTATGTTTATGTTTGCTTTTTGACATTTACTCTTTTTTCTCCCACAAAAATGAATTTTAATTATTTAATTTCACTTTTGAGTTTAATCTGTGAGCCTGGCAAAAAGAAGATCATATGCAAAAATTATAATGATGAATGTACTTTAAAAAATTATATTGCCATATTCCCAATCTAATAAAACCTCAATGTCATGAATATATAGTTTATTTATAGGATTAGAAAAAAAAAATCAAATTTGCAGAAAAATACAATGTAAGAAAGAGGCAAGATCAGTGAAGAATTGTGTTTCCTTATGTTTCCTCTTTATTTTCCAGATGTCTGGTTTAAGTCTGTATGTTTTATATTAGGAAATAAACATTAATTTACTGTATTTACTAGCGAAATTCAACAGGTGAATTATCCATGCATTTTTATACTTGCCACCATATTCCTTAATACACAGGCATTCAGCATTAGAATTCATTTCTTCAACAGCTGGAACTTAAATCCTGTTACAGTCAGAGAGATCAAACTACACAACTCTTTCTTTTTTCTTTTGCACATTCAAATGGATACAGAATGATGGAAATTGGTCTTCCTTTATTACAAGACATCTCAGAACATTTACTTCTACAAATGGATTATTATCTGTTAAATGGACTATTTCAGGAACTGGTTGGATTAAATATAAACTATTATGTACATTGATTTTCATCATGAAGTGTGAGTCTTTTCACAACATTTAACCAAAGTAAATAAGATGTTGTTTTATATTTTAATGCAAGCCAATCACTTTCAGTGTTGACATCCTCAATCAACTTACATGTGAAACCGTCCTAAGTATAACAATGATTTCACTCAGCCAACAGATGAGAAAGGAAAAATGATGAAAAAAACCCCCCCACCAACTATTCTCATCCTCCTATGAATTTCTGCTCAGAAATTGCAATAAAATTTACTGTTTTATCAAGGCTTGCTGGAACTTATGTTCGAAGAGCCACCAGCAAGCCAAGCCATCAATTTTTCTGTGCCATATGCAGACAACATGGGAGCTGAAAGCTGCACTCAGCTGTTTTGCTTTTTGGGAGAACATGGTGGGATTAAACAATCACCATTTACCACACATTTTCAGTTGCTCACTGATACTGTGTCATGCAGTATCTGTGTCTGCTCCGAGTTTTCACAAATTCCATTTTTTTTTATTTGTATTAATAGAAACGTGCATGTCCAGGACAGCAGGCACCAATGAACCTATGCACATGCAGGGGAAGAAATTACTCTCAGCTAACGTTGCCAGGTACGTATCTTTCCAATCATCACTATTATGTGTAAATATTTAGTAACATAGTTGGTTGTGGTTTGGGTTGCTTTTTACACTTCTGTATTCTAATGCCAGTCTTTAAGTGAATACATTCACTTTTGCAAAATTAGCACTTTTGTAAGTGAAACGTCGGAAAAGATGAAACTGTAACATTTTCTGTATGAAAGATTTAATATGTTAAAGGAATATGTTTTGATCAACAGAGGGCACTCTATGGTTTTCAAAGGAGCCTAATAGACGCTTATAAGGGTTCAGTAGGAGATGACTGAGTGAGGTTTTCAAAGAGCCTTTAGTACTAGTCAATCTATAATTTATTGGAAATGCTACTGATTTCCGCAATAACATAGAGTACAGGAATGAAAGAGAACCCCATCATTTGATAAAGTCAGATACTAGGATTAAGGCTGTGATATACAGAGTCAGCTCTTAGTTACATCTTCAAAATTGGAAATTATGTGCAAAAGTTGTAACATACTCTGAGTCAAAAGTGTACTTACTCAGTAATGCAGTAATGATGTGTTTTACCCTTGCTGTTTGTTTAAAAATGATGACTTTGAATATCATAAGTACTGACAGGTCAGGCCCTGTTGCCACTCCATACAGGATATTTCTTCCAGTTCATAAATGTTAGTTTCCTGACACCAGCCTACCTTGTGCTATCGACTTTACTGACCATTTTTACTTCTGTTGTTCACTTATTTTCAAATAAAATAATTTCATTTAGGATTAGAACCTGAAGTGGAAATTTTGTTAGAGCAAACTAAGTATTTTCAGTCTGTCTGTCTAGAATGCATAGAAATAAGGCAATAAATACATAGAACAAAATTATTCATTGATACCATGTAAAACTTTAGAAATTACTTTAAGTGAGATTTTAATATAGAAGCCAAACTGTAAGAACTTGGCAGGAGTACTGCAGGCAGAGCTATCCTACATTAAGGTAGCATGCACGAATTTCTATAAAGTAGATTGCTCCTGCTTAAAACCCTGAAACTCAAATTGGAAAAGCAGTGCTACGTGTCCACCCTGGAGAACAGAGAACTTAAGCACTGACACAGCTTTAAGGAGGTGTATGTTTCCTGTTAACAAACCTTCAAGCATGTGATCTGCGTGTACAGGTGGGGCAGTGCTGGCATCTCTAGCTAGAGAGAAAATGCTAAAGGCTAAAGCTGAGAGAAGTGCAGCAAGTCCTCATGTTATCCATTCCTCCTATATTAACCCCCCAGAAAATTACTGTATAACTTGTGCTTGTAACTGCAGACAGTAGGCGAGCCAGTGAAGAACTAGGCGAAGTTTAGAGGGCAAATTCTTATCTCTTTGCTGTGCCTATAACTGTGGAATGAACTGGGGGAAGCAGCTGGAAGTGTACGTCAGTCAGAGCCCAGCTCTCACAAGGAACGAGGATTCCTTTATTGCAAACCTGACGCGTAGAAGTTAAAAGCTGTTTTCCTTGCTTTAACACTTACGTTTGCCAACAGCTGTTTCAACATTTATAAATACAATTCCCACTGGCTGCCAAATTACCATAAATTCATTTCTGCATATTTTTGAATACTAGGCATAAAAATAATTATGTCTGATTAAATCCATTTATGCCTTCACACCTTTCAAATGTATAGTAGATATAAATTGTTGCAATACATTACATCTAAACAAAAATTTCATGATGACTTTGAGGCAGGTTATCTTCAGAAGGTTATGAAGCAATAATGTATTAGGTATGGTCTGGTCATGGTATTTCACAGTTTCATTCCAGTTAGAGTCCACAGTCCTGGTAAGTGACAGCACAACTCAGGGCAGCAACATGTTCCAGGAGCTTCAGATGCTCTTTCTGTCTCAGCTTCATGTCAGTAAACTTTTTTAATATTATAGATACCTAGAAAAATTCTCTCTATAAGAGAAGGAGACCTTCAGAGTGCTGCTACAAAGTTCTGCTTCTGCACTAGGTGTGCTTTCTCCCCCTGGAAATTTAAACTGTGACTAGAGTTGCTGAACACTTGTTCCTGAAGGAAAATGTGCATTTGACTTGTTCCAATATGAAGTGTGTGTGATGCAGGCAGGCACCGTGCTTGAGAGTGTGGAGCTGCAGAGACCGAGTTTGCTTCTTCCCGCTGAGCACAAAATGCCTTTCATCACATAATGTTTAACCTTACGCATTCTGCCGCAGTCCTGGCTAACACTTCATTTTAAGTGTGCCAGCATTATTAATTCATTTGGTATTCACTGTAATAACACTGATCATAATTAACTCATTCTGTAGCCTTGTGAGTGTTTTAAGTGCTCACATGGAATTCCGCTGCAATTCAGCATTAATTAAGGTACCACGTAATTTTCGCAGAGGAACGAGAGCGTGTGATGTCTCATGAGGTAACTCCCTTAATATCTCAGAGTGATCCAAATATTTGGAGTGTATGAATCTTGTGAGCATGCTGGATACATTCCCTCTCTGAGGAAAATTGTGTATACCGTGTGGATAAATTATGAAAGAGCAATATTATCTAACGCAATTCACACATGCCTATTCTTATGTCACTATGTAGACTATATTGCACTGCATTTAATACTGATGAACACATTTCTACTTTATAAAATATGAAAATAACCAAGTTGTTTTTCAAGAACTTAAGAGAAAAGCTATACAAGAAATATGTTTAAATTTTAAAAATGCACTCCTTTTAATTTTATAAATCTATAGCCCATGTATACATATTAATATACATCAGCTGAAACAATTGTGTTAAATCAAATGTCGTATTATTTAACCAACCTGCTTGCTGCAAAGATATTGCAAACTAAATAGTCTCCTTTAATTGAACATAGGCATAAAATGTTATGCTTTTTTACAGTACATTGTAAATCTAAAAATTAGTACACTGTAAAGTAAAAATACATGCTCCATTTCATAGCAACTTAGTAAAGTACAGATAAAGCTACATGATTTCAATGCATCCTTTAAACTAATATTTTCAGGGATTATTAACTTTGTTGGAGAAAATGGTTCTAGGCAGAAACTGGGCAGGTAAGGGCTCAGCCTGCAAGCTGATTTTCTCTGCTACATTTTCTTGAAAATTCTTTCAAAATTACCCACTTTTGCTCATTTTGAAATGATGGAGAGGACAGATTTATGTAAAGTATATCTATACATTGTGTGCTCACACAAAACTAGCTCCTTATCAACTAAGTTTTTGGGATGTGGTTTTATCTTGTTTGATATTCCTCAAATGGTATGTCAATTTTTCATTTTGCTATGCTAAACCCCACCTTGATAATAAAAAGGAAGCTTGGAAATTGAAAGGAATGTCATATGATTTAGGCTGTTGCCTCGTTTCTTAATCATATTCATTAAACTATCAGTCCACAAAGTCCCTTGACTGAATTTCTCTTGGTCTACATGAAGAAATCAAGGGAACTAAGATAAAAAGAATTTGGCCAGTAAATATCTTAAAATTGTATTGATTTCTTTTACAATCCAAACCTGTATTGTAGAACACTCTCACCATTGGAAATCAATGGCAAAATTTTAATTGACTTCCACAGAGCCAGCATATCATCTATGAAATTTAAGATGGAGACTATATTTTTTCACCCATTACGCTGCAGACTGCAGCTAGAATAGTGGTCTGCAGTTCTTTAATAAGTAACTATGATTCTCATTAGTAAAAACATGTTAAATACTAAGTGGAAAAAGAATCCCAATATTCTATACTATATTAATTAGTAAGACAGCAAATATGAGGTATTTAGACAGAGCATACTGAGGTTCAAGACTGTTTCTTAGAACCTACAGTACCTTTCAAATTTAAGTATGAAAGACATCCTTTTCTAGAAGTACTACAATTCACACCTCATAATCTTGCTGGATTATGACATCTGAATTTATTCAGGCAACAGCCTCCTAAGAGAGAAATTAATTTTGAGAGCCTTGCTGTTGCAATACACAATTTTTACCTTGTCTGGCGATTGTCACCTCTTACTTACTCCCAGAGCAAAAGCTTTGAAAACTCATTTGAGTGAGACACTAGTACAGTTATTTCATTTAGTCTTAAAATTGTGTAGTGTTTCTTGTGTGGAAGGAGAAGTGGATCCTGAGTCATGCAGCTCAGCTCTCAGTTTTACCTTCCAAGGGCTGTTTGTAGCTTCATCACATGGAGCTCAGTCTAGTCACTACATTGCAAATGCTCCAGATTCAATTTCTGTATTGGTGTGTTTGGTGTTCTTATTATTTTGGTGAGAAAATCCACTACCTTTCTCTCAAATAATCTAACATGAAAAAATGTGAAGTTTTTTTCAGTCTCTAAAAGATTCAAAGAAACACTTTAAATATACAACAGCAATCCAGATGCTCCTTCTCCATGTGTTTTATGTTATGCAGTGATATAGCAAAAGGGAGCATTAGATTTCTCTCCTTTTGCTCCTCGGTTATCAAAAGTAAGATGCAAGAGAATTAGTTAGACTATGTATTTTGGAAAACATAGCAGAGTGTCAATGCCAATAAAAAAAGTCATGTAGTGGAGACAGAATCAGATAATGCAATCAGAAAATTATTTTTTCTCTTAATACTCCAAAATAAATGAATAAGTGAAAACATGCAATGTATAACTGGTATGAAAAAGAAAAATAGAGGGAATACCATAGAACTGATTAACCATGCAAAAATCTCCTGTTAAGGTAGTGTTTACAATAGTGGGTTAGTTCCATGTTAGTGAAACATTTAATTATAATGCTTACAACCTCAGTATCAACACAAAAGTGGCATACTTTCAAATTAAATAGAAGGAACATGAATACAACATTGTCATATATTTTTGCTTAATTTCTGACTTAGTTTCTCTTTGCTGGTAGAAAGAGCTAATTTTTCTTCCAAATCAGTGTAGTAGTTTTTTATTGTAATAATAATTTAAATAGTGATAATAATAATAATAAAAAGATGATGCAGCCTAGAACTCGAACTTATCCAGAGCACGAGCTACCACATCATGTAAGTAGCATCTCAGAAGTTTTTTAAATCATTGAGAAGTCAGATCAATTAGGTTGTACTAATTGTCAGTAACATATAGAATGTAACAGATATTAATAAGTCATAGTAGGTTTAAATCAGATTATGAAGTAATAAAATGTAGACCAAAAAAATTGTTTTCACAAACCTTGCTTCTATGCACAATTTGAATTGATTGCTCTCTAAATCAAAAGGAAAATACTATCTAAAATAAATATAGTCCTTGAAGAAACCAAGCTAGTAACTGAAGTACACTACAGTATCTATGTAATGGATATCCTTTAGCAGTCATAGGGCATTCTCAATTCCTTTTGATTTAACCACATGACATCTGAGCTCAGGATGGTGTCATATATAAGCAACACCTCTCTTGCTCCTGCCTGACTTAGCATCTGGTCTCCTCATCCATGTCAGCTGAAGGAGGTCTCGGAACTCAAATCTTGGCAGATTGGGAAGGATTTCTTGACATTGCAGCATTTGAGTGTGTGACTTTGCATTCATAGGCATACATATTTCCTACAAGACACTCAATTTGGGCTCCATAAGGACCCACATGAAGACGAACTCTTTGTCTGTGTGTGACTTTGAAGAGCCTAAGGCTGTAGCCTCAGCACATCACTTAGAAGTGATAGATGGTATTTCTAGCTTTAAAAAACCCAAAATAAAGTATTGTTAGATCTTTATCACATTTTCTTTCAAAACTTTAAAGCCAGTGAGTGAAATACAAAACAGAGAAAAATGGTGGCACTGTAGACAATCATCAAGTAGTTGATACTGGGAGAGGTGTCTGAAGATCATCTGCGCCAATCTCCTGCTCAGAGCAGGGATAGCTCCAGCAGGCTGTTTAGAAAGACAAAACAGTTCTGGGCATAACGGCAGCAGGTTTTCATGATCATCCCCTCAGCGCTTTATGACATCAGGCTACTCATTAACTACTCTCTGTCTCAGAGATCCCATCCGTGACAGAAAGATATTAAATTTTAATACAATTCCTACTTTCCCACACTTTTCTAGAAAAACTCCTTTCCCGTAGCAGTGAGAGATTCTTCTAAGAATATTTCAAAAGATGCTTGAAGACTTTAAGACTACCTAAAGCACTTTCATGCTACACTTCAACACTGTTGTAACTCCTGTCTTCACAGAGCATTCCAATATAAATCCACCTATCCATCCATCACTGTTGGAGGAGACTTGAACACAGCCTCTTGACTCCCTGCAACCATTTGCAGTGTTGACCATAGGGAAGCAGATAATCTGCAAGAACTACAACTTTTTCAGGGATGTTGTGAGCAAAAACAGTGCTGTCAGCCATCAGTCCTTATGAGCCACCAGTAATTACCCATTTAAGTACCATGCAAAGAGTAATGGGAGATGATAATTCCTGCTGGACACTTTGAACATGCCCTCTGTCCTAGAAGAACGTGCCTTGATTTACACTGAATCTCATTTAAAAAACCCTAAAAAACTTAAACCCAAACCCTAAAAACAAAACCAACACAAAAAATATTTAAGGTTCCGTATATCCACTTCAGAAAAGTCTTCAGACATGAAAGGCCAGTGTTTAAGTCAGCTCCCCAGGAGCACAAGGCCAACACTCAGACAAAATCCTGGTGTTTCAAATACCACTCACTATAAAAGCTCTCTGAAGTAATAAGCGTGAGGACTTTCCAAGGCTATGCAGTCAGGGTGTGTTACATCGACATTTCAGCTGGGGTTTTTGCTTATATAGTAGATGTCCTTGCACTCCTCATTTAGAGAGCCTTTACCTGCCAATCTCTGCACAGCAAATTCCTTTGGAGTGGGCATACAGACCACAGGATCAGACTAGAGCATGTCAAAGGTGGAAAAAAACCTGAACTGTAAATAATGATATCTTCAGATCCTCTGCACCAACACTTCCACTCCAAGCAGCCACTCTTCTTGGACCCACACTCCTTATTGTGGGTACAGCCCACAGGCCCTATCTCCATTAGTAGTTTCCAAGAGGGAATGAATTAAGTTGCTTTATGGTACAATAATTTCTTGCATCTCCTCTTTGTGTTGCTGCATGGAATCAGAACACAAATTGAGTTAAAGTCCTTGTAGGTAGTCCTTCTACTTTTCTTATCTCTTCAGCAGTGTCCCCAGTGGATGAGAAAGCTTGGAGTTAGCACAATGTTCCAGATGCCATTTATTCTGAGAATTTGTTATTGAAAAATAACATAGTATTTGTTTAATTCTTATACCTTTAAAAGACGAAAAGGGAATTGTGGATTTTTTTTCCTGAAAATTAATATGAAATTTAAAAAGGGGAAAGGGAAATGGATGGTAAACTGCCCCATCACTCACCATTCCCCCCCTGTCTTCCCCCCCAGCAACAAAAGGAAAACAAATACTATAGGACAAGTTTGAAAGAAGTTTTAAAAACAAATTCATCATTTTGGGATTGGGCTGAAGCAGTACTTATGCACACTAGGAAATAAATGTGATAAACAAAAGCTGGTTCTTTCTATATGTTGCCATTGGTGATTATATTTAAATGTTTCAAAGATAATCAGAGATCAGCCTTTCACAGGATCCAAATATGAAATTCAGCCAAACTCAATGACTAACTGACCCCTGTTAGTCATATGTCCTCTCTTCAACAAATTATTAATAAATGCTTGTAGGAGGGATGTCAGACAAGATTACACATCAGTACCATTAGTAACTGTGGATCATCTTTCTTATTCCATGGTTAGATAAGAAATGCTTTGTCATTTTCAGGAGTCATGCAGAAGTGAATTTCATATTCATTTACACCTCTTAGCAGAGATAACATGGCAAGTGCCAAATGGATCACCCTTTCAGCTGTGAGCTGCTGAGGGTTCATTTATAAGAATTCCTGTAATCAAACATGCAGACAGGTAAAACACATCCTATTCATATTTGTTTTCACATGAACTTAAACACCACCCTGGCTTTAGGTCTGAATATGTGTGTGCATATATATACATATATATATGTATATACACACAAGCATGAATTCTGCATCTTCATTGTAGTCCCTGTTTTTATTTCTATGTCATTTCAAACTCTCCATTATTAATTCAGCCCTTTGGTATCTCCCAGCAAAGGGTAAGCAGCGGCTTGAAAGTTCCCTGTTGCCATTTAGCAGGACTCTTCCATCATAGCTGTCTAAATATCTTTAGATGTTTAAAAATGCTATTAGGTACTCACTGGGATCTACAGACATGCCTCAGTGCCACCAAAATGTGAAGAAATCAGATGTTTCATCTACTTCAGATTTTTTTAAGATCACATGCAACATACATCTCTGTTTAAACATCAAAACAGCTTTGTGTACACTTATACATTGCTCCCAAGTGTCCAGCACTGGCTGTGCCTTCTGCTTACTGTCCCTTCAATATCATCTTGAAAAATATGAGATTAAAAACCAATTAGTCTTTTTGCTAGTAATATTAAGATTCATAAGACTTCAATTTTTATATTACTGTAACTTCGAAATATGAGTGTATATTGCAATGTGCTTTCTTGTCTTGTTCTTCAAAAAGATGAAACATACCTTACATAACTACTATTACAATTGACTGTCTCCTTTATAGATATGAAAGAATGGGTTGAAATACCCATCAATAAGAAAATAGTTTAAAAATGTAGTTAAGTACAATGTAGCAATAACAGTAACTAGCAGATGCAGTAGTCAAGGATTCCACTAAATTGGTGTATGGTGCTTCAGAAAAGCAAGCATTTAAATCAGTTACACAGAGACAGAAAATAGGTTTGTGCTTCTGAGATGGTAGCAGAAAAAATAAATAGATTTGATAGAAGAATAATTCAGAATGGTTAATGAGATGGTGAGCTGAAAATAAACCAGAGTAAGATGTTCTCCCCTCATAGGAAGGTTATGTGAGGGCTACAGAGCGGCAGAGATGTGATGGTCCTTCAGAGGGGGAGGTGGCCATGGAGTGAGTCTGTAAGCAAGTCATTCCTAGCTTGTGGTGAAGCCATGGCTAGAGAATAAGCGGCAGCGTTTGGCCTAAAGCAATTATCAGACCGTAGCCCCTGGGATCAGGGACTGAGCCAACTCTGCCACTCATGGCCAGTTGCAAGTTCTTTCACAACCTGCCTGGAATCCATTGCTGGTGAGCATTGATCTCCAGCCTCCTGAATGACTTCTGCTTTCTAAATCTGTGAGCTCCTGCATTAGGGAGGGAGCTAGAGCTAGAGGTGGCAGCAGGTTTCCATAACTACTGCTGGCTGAGAAGAGCAGCCGAAGTTCCCAGAACCCTTCAGTTTCCTGGGAACAGCCAGCTCAACAGCAATAAACTTCTGCCTCCAAACTTGTCAGAGCACAGGGCAATGGGTCTCAAACCCATTCATTGCTCAAACTAAGGTCAGAACCTCCTCCCACATAAATCAATACAGGTATTATTCCTAGTCCTCTCTCTGCTAAAAGGGACTCTACACCTGGGACCAGTTTTCATATTTAAATCAGATAAGGAAAACTGACTTACTAAAAACGTAATTTGTTTCAACTTTCCTGACCTAAGCAGCAGGGACTGAGTTATGTTACATTTGCGAGAGAGCATCTGGAGAGAAGCTGTTTTTTGACAATCACCGTGCATTTCAGTCCTGATCTTTTTATCATACTAGGCCTAATTTTACTTGTGACTCTGTGTGAGTGTTGAAGCATAAGCAGATTATCCCACCTGGGATGTCAAAGGGTGATCATGCTTCCAAGCAGATATGAGATTTTTGGGGGGGATTGCAAGGCAGATGTCTCTTCTGTATCAGGCTCTGTGATTCTGCTTGTGGTTCTCAACACATGCAGCCAGCCAGCAGGGGAGATCTGGGGCTTGAGCTGCTCATACTGTCTCTGTAGAATGATAACACTAAGAGTTCCTACCTTTACCTGTCTGTGCCACACAGAGTTGCTGATTTACCAAACAGGCTATATAAGGATTTGGGATACTTTGCAATGTGTTAATGCTGCCTAATGTTTTTCTGTTGTATTTATTCCTGTAGGGTCTACTTCAGCAAATCTACAGTGCATAGTATTTTTCATTCACTTGAGATGAATATGCTTGGTAAACTTCTGAAATGTCCCTTCACAAGGTAAAATAAAAGAATCTTTGTAGCCATCATTAAATGTCTTCACCACAATATTTATACCACAATCAGAACAAAGCAAATGGGTGTTTTTGGCAGGAAAAAACCAAGCCTTAAAAAAGACACAGGGTATTGTTGTTTTCTTGTAAAGTATAGAATTCCTCAAAAATTACATGGTGTCACACAGCCTGCCATAGCTTATAAAAAAATGATGCACTGCCTTTAGTTTTATTGGGAAAATTACACTGTATTAACTCTTTGTGTCTTTGAGGGCACGTCTGCATTGCACAGTAAAGCTTCTTCCAGACAGATGTGTGCCTTGTACATGGCTCAGAGTAACACTGTGTGGAGACACTCACTCTGGAAAGGTTGGCTCGGATCATTTCAGCAGCACAGGCAAAAGCTGCAGCCAGGGGCTGGGAGCCAGACTGGGAAGAGGAGAGCTCTGGATAATGGGAGACCTGCATGGGAACCTTGCTGCTGCTGCTGGAGGAACAAAGGCATGGCAGGAGTGAGGGAGGCTGCAAGGATGAAGCACATCTTTGATGCCTTTCTCAGAAGCATCAGCCAACTCGGGGTTTTTTGTCTCTGGCATAAGCAAAGCAGGCAACAGAGTAACAATGGAACAACAAATTGCTTGACTTGTCTGTGCTTGTTCACTTGATTACTAAAACCTGCCTCCAGATGAACCCCCTAACTCCAACCACAGGCCCTCACAAACAAGCCACTCTTCTAGCGTTGAGGTAGCCTGGCCAGTGCTTCCATGGGCATCTGTGCACCACACATCCTTGCACAGGGCAGACCTTCCCTGATACTCTATAGCCATGCATTTTTAACCAAAAGCCAAAAGAAAGCCCTCTCTCTGAGCTTGGTGTTCAAAACAGGAAGGCTGAAGGCAACCTCCCAAGAAGTGTTTGAAAAACTGATCTTCTGAAAGCATGGGACCTTGATATCCTCTAACACAACTAAAACCTCCTATGAAACAAAATTATGAGACAAAATAGTAGACTCTAACTCTTAGAGATTTTATTGCATTAGTGAGCACCCTCTTGTAGATATTTACCAGTCTTTCAAAGAACTAAAGCATGAGGTCAGGTGTTTTGTGGCTACATTGTCACAAAAAAATTGATCTTTTTCACAAAAGAGTTAAGCTTTTTCAGGACAATCTCCCCTGTAGCCAGTATTTAGTTGGACAAGTATTCTTTCCCGTATAAAAGACATGGGTGATCACTGCCTGTTTGAATTCCCTTATTGAAGGTGCCTTCCAAAAAGTAGAGGTGAGAAAGAAAACCATGGTGCTAATTTATTGTCCTATCTGTGACAAAGGAGGAAGGAGGGCACAAATGAGGTGTTTCTGCTTAGAGCAAATGTGGTTGCAAGAATCAGTCCTGCTTTGCACACAAAGGACAAAACTCCTGCTTAAAAGGCCATGTAGAAAATAACATTGGTTTGAGGATGTAAAGGAAGTATTATTTTGTGAAAGGACACATGATGTCTGCATCAAATATTTTCTTTGAAGGTGATATTCTCTTGTTGGCATTGCTGGTAGATTCAAGTGAGATTAGCTGAAGTTCAATATTCACGTCAAAGGAGTGTAGGGCAATAAACTACCGTTTTGGGTGACTGAAGGTAGTATGAAGTTGTTGTATTCAGTATGTATATAGCCATTTATTGTACATGAGGTATGGAGTAATGGGAAAGATCCTCAGGACCAGTGCAGCTTTGGGCAGTGGGATCCAGATCAGAAATAACAGGCACAAAATGTAGAATAACTGAGTGAACCTGGAAAGACTATCAGAAACAAACCATGTTATGGCAATGTTGTTCTCCAGTCTGTCAGCTTTACCATGCAATATCAAGATTTATTCCATACAGAAAACCTAAATTAAAAATATTCTTTAAAAATGCAGAACTTGATTAAAATATAAAGACTTACAGACTCAAGAATTTAATGTCTGTCCTAACCAGTGTATTGCAACATTTTTCACAGTTTCTTCCTGATTTCATAAATCCAGTGCTCACTGGCACTCAGTAACAAAAAACTTGAAGACTGATGTCTTCAATTCAAGAGGCTTGTGAGGCAGATGGTCCCAAAATTTTTATATATGAAGAGCCAGCAGAAAAGTGCTGCTATATTTTAACATCATTCAATACCTAATTTTAAATATTGAGTGACTGTAGGCTAAAGGCAGAATTGAAAAAGTCTGATCAAAACTGCATCTGCTCTTAAATCTCTTTGTTCAGGACATGCAGATAGGAACTCATCTGCTGACAGCAAGAACTTAGTCACCGACTATGAAAGACAATGAGTGCAGCAAATGCAAACAAATGTCTCATCTAAGTCATTAGCTGAAGAGGTCATTTTAGAAAAAAAATGTTTAAGTGTGTTATCAAGAAATCACTCAGATTTAAAATGAGCAATTACTGGAAAATATCTAGTGAAAGGCAGAGTAATTCTCTTATTTGTCAGAGACTTCTGGCTATTTACACCATCCTTCATTCTAGACTTCTTTTTAAATATATTTTCAAGGAAAATCTCCAAGGCTCATGAAATTGACTAAAAATGTAATAGACTTATTTGTGATTTGCCTCCAACTTTTCATCCTCCAGGGGTTTCTGAGAATTTCTCTGTAATATTTAGGATTTTAAGTTTGGTTCAGGAATTTATTTTTCTCTCTTCGGCATTTCTAAGGCGGGATATCTAAGTCTGCCCTTGTCATCCTTAGCTCTTTTTATAGTTACACAGGAGTAAAAGGCAATTCCAGTGAGGATTTGCTCCACCCTGAGGAAAATATTTAAGTTGTGCAAAATAAATTTATTCTGTGGAAACTGCTCTCCTTTATCTTCTCCAGCTTTAGATAAAGCCAGGAATAACTGGTATAGACTTCAGCATCTGTCTCTGGGACGTGATGAGATGAATCTCAGCTTGCAAGAGAAGTATTTGTTCTGATGCCTGATGATTTTTTGTCTTTTTTTTTTTTATACCCTTTTTATACCTTTTCCCTTTCCTTGTTCCCTTTACACACACTCTTTGTACCTTAGTCCCACATACCTATAATTCTTGCAGTCTGATATTTAACTTAGTTTGGGGGGTTTTGTGAAGTGGGAAGACCAAACATTCAGAGTAGGAGGCCAAGAGCTCTACACTATCTCAGAACTAGAGGCTTCAACCTTGGATGGAGTCTCTCTCCCTGGAACACATTTTGTAAACTGGNGTAGATGTGCTAATTTGTGAGGTCCATAAGAATGGTATACGCGTTATAGAGGCGTGCTTCTTGGTGTGTTTTCACCTTTGACAAGCTGTGCACCTAAGATCCTTTTAAAACTGAGGTAAATACCCTTCTTCCCTTTACTACTGTGTCTGCTTCATATTTTTACCAGCTGAAAAGCAACAGTTTCAGTGCCATCTGAGGTTACTACACAGCGTGCTGCTTTGGGGACCTGGTTTTGTCTGGAAAAAATAACTACAAACCAGATGACAAAGCCCAGCTGCTAATGTTTGTGTTGTTAATTCCACCATTGCCTGACTGTTACTTTTGACCAACATCTCTAATCTGATGTTTATTTTAGGAGGTCCAATGCAGTCTGTATCTGCTACATTTTTTTAACCTTCTTGTTGCAAACACCAAGGGATATCATCTTTTATCAACCTGCAATACCCTGCTGCATACATTTATTGCCATTACATAATAATAAAGCTCAAGAAACACATCCATGAATGAAAAGCATTTTCACGAATGTTTGCAGGATTTTTGTTCTAACACTTAATTGTCAGGAATCATTGCATACTTTGACGCAGGCTACCTGCCCACCAGAGACAGCTGGGAAAGGGATCATGCACAGAGCAGCTACATCCGCCTGTGTTTGTTTCCTCTGCATCAGCCCTTATGCCAATCAGAAGATGAGGTAGGGGGTGAGCCCAGATACTATTTAAAAAATCAAAACACAAATAGAAGTAACAAAACTGTTTTAAAAAGGGAACCCCGGTTGAAATCTGAACTAAACTCTGATTTTATTTATATTTCTGCAGATCATGGCCAGGACAGAGATGGCGGGGTGAATGTCCCACCACAGCACACACAGTTGTATGAACAGACAGCTTTACAAAGAGGCAGAAGGTGATGTCTGTGTCCTGGGTTCTCTCCTGCTTCAAAATCTTGCAGCTTATGAGTGTTTGTTATCAGTGACATTATAAAAACAAGCACCATAATTACTTCTTTGTATTAAAAAATAATAATAAATAATAATAATAAAGACATATCTATATTACCGAAAAACAGAATTATCGATATTCCTTGTTGGCATGATGTCTGACACCAAATGGGTCAATAACAACGCAGAAACTAGGAAATAAAAAGAACTTTTTTTATAAGGATGGTGTACTAGAGTTGGGGAGATTTAAATGAAGCGAATACTTTTCTATCCAAGAAGAGCTGCTACACTACCAGCACATTTTTTGGCTGTGCTTTCTGCATTGCAGTCCATTTGCCATGCCAGTTTCAAGAGAAAATGGGGATCTCTGTGGGAGAACATGACGTGAGTGTGATGCATTTGCTGGGTGCTCAAGACATTAACCTCTTCTCTAAATGTGGGAAAAAGAGCAAAGTTCACACAACGTGTTTGAATTAGAGACTACAATGGAGTGCCAGGGTAGCAGGACCTTTTCTACCCTTTGTGTAACAGAAAGAAATTGCCTCAGAATAGACCCAACCTACAATCTATGCTCAGGGAATCCTCACTCCAAAATCTGAACAGGTGGAGGCATCCAAAAAGAGAAGGGACAGAGCTGTGATTTTGGGTGCCATTAAGGATGGCAGGCCTCTCTCTCTAGTATTTTTCTGAACATTTGCATGAGTGGACTGTTTTAGATTTACATTTGTTCTATATTTTTATAAAAAATGAATCCTTCACAATGTTGGTGAGGATTTTTTAAAAAAAATGAAAGGATATGGTTAATATTAATGATAAGTGTTAATAAATTCAGTCAACTCCTGTGCAACGGACATAATGCTCTTGGCATCCCTGCAAGAAACAAAGCAGAACAATTATGAGTCATCAAATGTATTTGTCAGAGGATTTTGTGTGGTAAAAATAAGCCTGTTCATGTTAGCACAGTGCTGAAAGACAAGGAGTGAATTATAGCTTGGAAAGTGATGGGATAGATATAAAATCCAAGGGTCCAGAGGCCAACTGACTATACAGACTCAGCTGGAGACAGAAAATACATGTTATGTATTTTTTCAATGGATTCTTCCATTTATCCTGTTAAGAAGTAGTGACTCCCCAAATCAAATGTGAGTTAGGCTAGAATTTTAATCGTACTAGAAACATTGCCACTGCAATTGGTGTTTGAAGCTCTCCTAACTGATAGTTATGCTATTTGTTCTACTGTGAATGCAGAGAACCAGCAACACAGAAACGGGAGCTGCGGATAACTGGACAGGCACAGCAACACTCAGGTAGCTCTGTAAGAAGTGTATTGTTCCCGAGGAAGTGATACATATGTGTCCTCCTTTCATAGATGCTGGTGTCAAGGGGACTCCTGGACCTGTTCTGATAACCTAGAGTTTACAAGCAGCATTCTTATAAACCTTAAATTCCATTCCTACTGTTGTTATTGCCCTGAGAGGTGTCTCCAGAGGTACAGGCAGATAAGAATCTGTCTGTTGGCATTCTAATGTTAGTGTCTAGGACTAATTCAGAAAAATTACATAGTTTTTTATGGTATAGCACAAGAACTTTATTACTCTTGTATTTTTCTAGGAAAAGAAATGTGGCTACAATTGGAGGGTGTTTTTTGTTTTCTTTTTACAATGAAGGCATGAAAGTGGCAACAAGCATAGTTTTACATGTACGTTCAGGGTTTGAATTTAAGATAACTAAAGAAGAATTTGAAAACTCCTGGGTTGAGTTCCTTCAGACATGTAAACATACAATGAATTGAACATGCTGCTGTTATTTAAATGGGATGATATTAGCGGTTGTTAAAATGTATGGTTGTTACTACTTTTTCTACTCCAGTGAATCTGATTTGCCATTCCAAAGCATTTTATAGCACCTCCCAATTGTGCAAGAACGCAAGTATTCTATGTAAGAATGTCACCAAACTTGAATTCTCCCCCTGTAATGCAGGCTGGATACAACAGGACACTGCTGATGGATGGTTGGAGAGAGAATAAGCTGGGGACTGCCACACCTCACTGAGGGAACCTGGAGCTCTTTCAAAAGAGGACTGGATGAAAAGCTCGTGAAATAGGTCCTAAATCACTTGTCCTCAGCTCTATGTAAAATAAACTGATGAATTTCACCTTCTCCTTTGTAAACCTGTAGCAACTCCAGAGCTCTTTCATAGCCTTTCACTTGTGTGGTTGGATGGGTGAGTGGTGTGGTGATCACATCATCCAAAATCCACGGGCGTTGGGTTGACACTGTACTTTCATGTGCAGATTTAACTACCTTCACAGGATGGGAATCCATGCCCTACAGTTGGATTCTGATTTTGCTTCTGTTTATGACAGTGTAAATTCACAGACCTAGAGGCACTCCTTGCTTAAAAGAGTGTCTGGCTAGAATATAATTCTAATTGCATAAATTAGAATTTCAATAAAGACCAGAGCATTTTGTTTGTAATATTCAGCAAGGTAAAGAAAACTCCAGCATGTCTAAATATATGTAAAGTAACAATTTTAAATACCTTAAAAGTAGTGAGGTGTTTCAATAGTAATTTTAATGTTAAAAATTTAATGGTTTATCTGACTAATTAAGATACTTTTCAGTACATAAAATCATAGAATTTTTCATTCAAATAATCAAATACGCACAAATAAGATTCTTCAAAATTTATAACAGTAGAAATAATACTAAATTTTCTAGTGCAAACACTTTACCTCAATGCAATACACAGGGAAGAAGGGTCAGCAACACCTGCTTTTTCAAAAAAATTATACATACAAATATACTGCACAATAGTACAGTAGCAGCAGATGTGATGTTATCAGGGTTTGAAAGCATTTTCACATAAATTATTGTGTAAGCACAGTTAATCATTATGTACAGGTGGTCAGCCACCTGTTTAATTCAGTTTCAAGCTGATTTACACAGCTTTTAAGGTAAACAATCCCCCCCTCCAAAATTATAGTTTTGCCTGCATATCAGCTAATGTGGACAATTTTATTTCCATTCACTTCCCACCACCCTGCAAAGACATGGAGAGAAAGTTGCAGCTTCCACTCCCCTTTTACAGCCTGGTTTTTGCTGCCAAGTTGTAAGAAGTGCCATTATGCAGGTAGTAACAGATGGTTCCAGCCCCTCCAAAATGAATTTTTACCTGCTATGTGAACAGTGATGGTTTCATCACTTGTGTTTCGCCATTGTGCCTCTAGCTCCATGTTTCTGGTACACTGCAGCCTGTGAGAAAGACCAGCCCCACTTTCCAAGCTAAAACTCGTCTTCTGCAGGACTTATATAACCCAAACTGTTATGACATACAAATCCAGGTTACTGCTTGTGTAGTCCTGATACTTAGCATGTGTAAGCACTCTACTGACAACTTTGCTGTAGAATAAAAATGAAGCAGCACACTCAGTGCGCCTGCAGCTGGGAATCCCAGCATCAACATGAGTTCAGTGCATAATTATGCCTCTGCTAATAAATGAAGGGAAATTAATTTTCACCCTACTTTTGGACAGATTAGGTCTATATTTCAATCTCTGTTTTCCTTCCCATGGTTACCTGACTAAACCTGCATTGTATCCTGGGATAGTTTAGGTAGATAGTTTAAACATCTTTGTTTTGTTGCGGGTTTTTTTGTTTTTCTTTACTATTATTTTTCCCTTAACTTGAGGTAAAAGTCTAAAATGGATAAACAGACCCCGTTCCTATCAGGGATTCTAAAATCTATCAAAATATCCAGACAACTGGTAATATGATTAAGCCTCCTCTGAATTCATTACTACATATCCCCTACTTACTTTCAAGGATATCAGCAGTGGTTTTAATTTGTGCCCTGAGCACAGGGGAGAACTGGGAGGGACATTTCAGGAGAGATTCACATTCCACAACATTCCCCAACCTCTATGTTATCTCAGAAGCACATTTTTAATCTATAGCCACCATCCCTATTTGTTACCATTCCTCAAACTCATCCCTGCATTTCCCACTTTGAGGGTGCACGCTTGCAGCTCCTTGTAGATGATTCTTACAGCTCACTTGCTGTTGAGGACTCTGAAGGGCCAAAATATTCCCCTTTCCAGCTCTGAAATCTTTCTCTGCCACATTTCTTTCCAAATATGTCCAAGATGATACAAAGTTATCAAATTATGTTTTGTTCTGATTCCATTCTGTGCTCTGTGCCTGTTCACAAGCTGAAGAGGAGACAACTTTGCCTCCACTTAGCTGAGAATCGTGATTTTTTAGGAGTTAAAAGTAACCCCCTGGTGCAGACATATACCTTTGCACACATCCCTGCTGACTGTGTTAGAGCATTATGTGGGCTGCTGACATCAAGCACTATTTGGGCTGCTGACATCAAGCCTTCTCAAGCTGAAATGCCAAGATTTTACAAAACGTCCTAATCCTGTACCTAATCCCGTGTCCCTCCTGTGAAAAACATAACCGCCAAACTGAATTTCTTTACTAGCCGTCTGTTTATTGAGGGTGTCATAATTTACACACACAGAAGATCACATTCATGTTTGTGTGTGAATTTGATGTTTGATGGGTTACTTTTTAAAATTTTCATGTGTGCACATATATGCAGAAAATGCACATAATATGTATATATTCTGCAATAAGCACCTCAACAGGACAAAAGTTTTGCAGCAATGCAGGAGGCTGCTGCCACCACAGATAAGAAGGCAACTATAGAAGAAGAGAGGAGGTAGCAATAAATGCCTGCACATGCTAAAGAAAAGCTCAGCTGTGTGTCTCTGAGACCAGGTAAGAAATGTAAAGTTTGCTAGTGCTGTGTCCCAAGATGACATGCTTTACACTGCTTACCTTTATAGTTCTCAGGTCCCTGTGTTCTCCCACCCAAGAGGCTGCCAGCAGTAATGATTTTGTAGTAAAATAGGTTCAGTCTGTAAAAGTTTGTGATCAGGGTTGTTTTGGGATGGTTTCTTTTAATATATATATATGAATATGCTGCCATAGGTTTTCTGAGAAACGCAAATGCCAGGAGGCAGGGAGTGATTTTCAGCACTTTGTGTTAGGAAACGCTTAAATGTCTTGAAATGAAAATCATAAAACTGATAACAAAAGGAGGGTCAAGGCACATTTTTCCTGGCCCTTTATCAAATTTCAAAAACCTGCTGAGGAAGGCAAGGTATAAGCGCAACTTCTTAAAGGTTGCAAAAGCTTTTTCTTTTTATTTTCTCTTGGTCTCTATCAACATTTAACAGAAACTGAGCCCTTCCTTCAGAGTTGGATGTTGCACTGCTGACACAGACTAAGAGAGAGAAAAAGGCATCCATCAGTTGATTTAGTGCACCTATGGAAAGAAAAAAACCCCACATTTGCTATTCAGTTCTGTAGGACTGACCTACATTGGAAGGTAATGGTGTAGGGCCTTTGGGAAACAGGGTAAAGCGGTGACCATTTGCAATATAATGCTATTTGGACATAAGCTTTACCTTTCTGCCCATCATCCAAACTACCGGTGTGGCTGGGAGTTGGCAAGGAAAGCACAGATCTTTCACAATAGCCGAAGAAATTGGCAGAGGTATACTGAAGTGTTGTACAAAATGACGGGAATTATAGAATTAGTTTTAGTTTTAGTATTAGTTTTAGTCTTGGTATTCCTCATATAGGTTACGGGGTAGGAATAGGGACAACATGTGATTAGGGAAATACATCCCATGTCTGGAAACCAGATGGGCTGATCTGAAAGGCTTTTGCTGCTGTGAAGAGGTGAATGAGTGATGGTGACAAGTACATTTGTTTTCTGTTTGCTTGTCTAGTTTACTGGAAGGTCCCTAAGGGTTAACTCTGCCTGATAGTTTAAGAGTTCATCCAGAATTTCTCATCTCCATATATCCAAGACCAGGCATGGGGTGTCACCTGGAATTTTGGGCTTATTTCCCAGGAAAATGGTAATAGCATCAATTCATTAGCATGGGATTGAATAGAGGTGGAATTTTACTTGTGTGTTTTGTCTTTTTGCAAACAGTCTGAAATGAATTTTCCTGGTTAGAACTGGATGTAAGCACCTTAGGTAAGTGTATAGGTAACAGAGGTTGCCTATTTTATTGCAAGCTGTTAGCCCTGTTGAGAGGGTACAAGATTTGTTTGATCATACCTGACTATCATCTTAATGTGTCATTTACCTTGCTGCTTCTCCATCATTGCTCCCTGTCCAAATATTAGCAGGTGTTTACATAATTACAAATACAGGACCACAGAAAATGTTCATGGCAGTGGTCACTTAATGAGAGAACATATTTAATTGAAATAATGAATCTGAGTAAGTTCCTACTCTGATGTGATCTGACAAAAATGATCATAGGATAAAATTGCTGCTTGCTGATCCCCACCTATCTTACATCTCAACTTGCTGCAAGATTGAGGCAAACTGCACCAATTTACTGCTCCCAACTGCCTGATAATGGACACTTTGCTGTGCACTCTCCCTTCATTACAGCACAGGTCATGGCTGTTAACAGGGCTCTTGCCACTTTTGACAGATAGTCACTACCAAGATGAATGGCACTAGCCACATGACCACTTAGTACTATGCTTTTCCTCTCTAGCACCTTTAAAGCACTTATATTTTTTAAAAACTCACTTCATCCTTTAACTGTTTATTAACTAGCAGAATCAATAGGAGTCTGCTGAAACTGAACACATGCAATTCTTCTGAACTTAATTGGGTGCATCACTATGAATACATCTAGGCATTTGTTGCATGCCAGTAGTGAGAGATTCATTTAAGCATTTATTTTAAATTCCTTAAGGACTTTCAGACAGTTTGCTCAGATTTTCTGTATATACTCTACTGCCAGGTTTTAGAATGATTAAAGGTGTAAGAGCTGCGAGGACTGAATCAAAACACTAAGTATTAATTCTTTTTGCTTTTTAAATGAAAATATTTGTGTTTGAATTTATGGCTTCTTGAAATATAAAGCATTTCTATTTTCCATGTTTCCTATGCCTGTTTTTAATGCTGTCAGCCGAAATATTAACAATTTTCTTTTTAGCAAATTTGTGTTTTACTAACAGACTTGGGAAAGCATACTTGAAGCATGCAAATGCCAAGCACTTAACAATTAAGTTGCTTAGGTGCATTCAGTTAGCTAAGACAAATTGTTTCTGAGACAGTGCCAGGCATAGTCTGTATTTTAGGTCAGTTCACTACATGACATGACAGATCAGTAAACAACATTTATTTTCAAAAAAAATGGGAGTGATTAGACAGAGAAACTTTTTAAATAACATATATTCCTTTGGGGTTTTTGCCAATGCTAGTTTTTTATTGAAATCTCCCAGAATTCTTAGTTATAGAAATAGAAAATTAGTTCTTTGCATCAACCAGAACTCCTGGCATGGAGTGGATCAGTGCTAGAAGCTGACAGAAGTGTGATCACACAAAACAGATTCTTTATGTTGAAGGTCCTACAAAATCTGAAAGTCTTCATGGCTGTGGTCTCTGAATGAGGGGAATTTCTTGAACCAAAACCCTCTGTTGGTTGGTAGCATATTGGAGATGATGGGTGTGCCAGTAATATCAAGCTAATTTTTAAGAGCCAGATATAAAAGTTTTGGTGAAATTTAGATTTTGTTACATCCCTCATGGAAATTCTCTGACCAGCCTTGAGTTACTGCACCTAGGTGCACTCTTTTAAGCAGTAGCACAAAAGAAACTACACCGAATCTGCACACACATGTTAACGAGCCTTGAATGAAGTTCTGAAGCACTTCGTTCCTTCAGGCTCTTTGGTAGACGGATGAAAACAGGTAGGTGTGCTAGAGAAGGCATTATCTAGTTTGATGATGATCTGTTTTCTTTTTTTTGATATCTGTTTTTTCCTTTCTTCTTTGGTCAGCCTATGTATATATCTCTTTCCTGTTTTGACGTTTCTGTTGTGCTTCCTCCTGTACAATGGATAGAGTTGAGACCTCAAAAAGAGCATACTGTGGGGCATGTGCAGCCAAGGAGGCTCTTTTTGTTCTTCTCCTCTCCTTTCTCCAAATCTGACGGAACCAGCAGAAGGGTGGGAACTTTAGGTTTTCTTTCTTCACCTTAATTCAAGGTATAAAAGCAAGGTTTTGTGGCAGTGCATATCTCCATGAGCCAACTACAGTAAATGTCTCTCTTTCCCACATACACAGTAGGCAGTGCTGCTGGGATGACAAAAGAGGATATAGAGGAGAAGACTCACAAGAGCTGGTGTCTTGCCTTTCTAGGGAACTGCTAGGAAGACCTTTCAGTCCTGAATATGCGTTTTGTTGTCTCCTGTCCAGATCTGCAATTCCAGGATGATGTCCAGAGCCTGCTTCTTCCATCTTTATGTACTACGTGCCAAAACTGCTATTTGCTCTTCAAAGGTGAGGTGAGGTTTTTTGCTGCCTCTGGTAAAATGTGGAGAATCAGTATCTTCCATCCCTTTGGCATAGATGGATGGGGGATTTTCATACCCTGCTCTGGCAACTTCTTCATCTCTGATGCCAGCCTGCCTCAAATCCCAGGTGCTGGTAAAGGAGAGAGGGATGGGAGCACATGTGCTATAGGCCAGACCCCGTTTTCTGTCTTAAATTACACTGACAAGATCTTTTCTTCATACTATAAACAAGAAAAAATACCCACAAAATTGTGATTCATAGAATTATAGAATAGTTTGGGATGGAAGGAACCTTAAAGATCATCTAGTTTCAACCTTCCTGCCACAGACAGGGACATATTCCACTAGACCAGGTTGCTCAAAGCTCCATTCAACCTGGCTTTGATTCCTCTGTATTTTGTTATAAAGAGAAAAGCACTTTGAGTCTTTCTGATGTGTTTTTTATATTTTTTCTCATATTAACACAAGGAGGTATGATGTTCTTTGATTCTATAGGTTACTACAGTGTCTCTACCAAGTGAAAGAGACCATTGGTCTAAAGGCAGACCTGTATCCATGGCAACATGTATTTCAACATATGTATTTTCAAACATTTAAAAGGACAACCTCTTTATATAATATTTGTGCTTTAAAATAATCGTGTGTGCAGTGACACATCAGCTGAGATGGCCACAGCCTCACTGCTGGTGCTCCCCGCTCCGTCTGTCGCGCACAGACACCCGCAGCTGCCATTTTGCTTGTCAAGGCCTCACTTTTGTTCTTTCCTGTTTTGTTTTTTCCCTTAACCTGAAATAAATACCACTCAGATGGAAAGCACATGACTACTCTGTGTGCATGGAAAAATACCCATAACAATTATCATGGCTTCGATTAACAGCAACAGTGACCTGGGGGTCGGGCATTTCTCCAACGTTAATGACCGCATGGGTTAAGGGCCCCCCTGCTTGATGTCGGGTCCTCAGCTCTTTCAGCTGGTCATTAACAGGCAGAAATGCCAGCTCTCAGGGCCATTATTGATTAATTAATGCAGACTATAAAACAATTTTCACATAGTTTCAGTCTATAAAATCTCTGTCAATTTCATAGCATGTCTGAATTGAAAAAAATCATGGAGAAGTTATTTTGTATTATTTATTAATTTGCCTGCTTAATATGAATACATAATTAATGATACTGAACAATTTTAGGGAAAGATCTAATAGAAATAATTACACTGAGCTCGCAGGCTTTTAGGGTTACAAGAAACTGTCACTCAGTTTACACACAATTAATATTTTTCACTCTGCGTAATTCTTGATCATTTCACTATGCTTTGCTCTTGACAAACAGTCAAATTATGTGGTTACAACTGCTATTAGATTTACATTGCATTGTCTAATTCACTTTGCCTCGTGAAATTAGATGAATTATTAAACACATAATCTGTTATTCCCTATTAAAATTAATTGATTTTTATGTCAGTTTAAAACTAATGAATTGTGTAGGGATATTCCCATAAACCTCATCACACAGCAGAAAGATTGCATTATTTCTCATCATTTCTGATAATGATCTCTAGAATATGATACTTCTATGCCATACCACAGAAGTAAAAATATACAGGTTTTTCAATTTTTTTTTCACAGAATGTTTTCAGTTGTTTTACATCCATAAAAAAAGCCCCCACAAAAAACCAAAACAAAATGAGTTGTAGATTTTATGAAAACAGAACAAATACCTGTAACTAAAGTTACTTTAGCCTGACATTAATGCAACAAAGACTACAGGCTGCTTCAAGATTACAAATTTTCTAAAGATGCTTTGCTGACAAGAACGAAAGAAAGAAAGAAAGAAAGAAAGAAAGAAAGAAAGAAAGAAAGAAAGAAAGAAAGAAAGAAAGAAAGAAAGAAAGAAAGAAAGAAAGAAAGAAAGAAAGAAAGAAAGAAAGAAAGAAAAAGAAAGAAAGAGAAGGAAGAAGGAAAGAAAGAGAAGGAAGAAGGAAGAAAGGAAGAAGGAAGGAAAGAAATTTACTGTGTAAACTGTTAGTAAAATGGGATCATGTCCTCCCCAAACTAAACTGCAGAAACTGTGTGCCCTCTTAAAGTGCAGAAAACTATGAGCAATAGCTTCTGAGAGACAGGTTTGATGGATAATTCCTCACAGAATTAATATTTCAGGGAGTGGTCCAACTGTGTCTGAATTTACAATTAATTTTAATAATGAATTCTTTTATTCAAATGTCCTCCCCTCATCTCACTTCTCTCCCCCTCTTCTTTTCTAGGTTGGTTACTTTAATGTTGTTGAATTCAGCTGCAAGTTTGGTATATTTGACTTCATTATATTTTTATAGACATGTATAAAATCCCATTCAGCTCTTTTGCCTGAAAGCAGCTCCATTGCTTCATGTAACGCAATTCACCAACTCACTTTTAATACTCCTGATTGCAGTGCTCATCTAAACTAGTGGCATTGGCATCAAACAGTGGTCTCCAGTGTGTAGCATTGACACAATAGCTTTCCAGGGTTTTGAGAAAGCTGCTAATTTCACCTTTCAGCTGAGATAAAGCACTTGCAAAACCGAAGCAGTCCAACAGTGTTCCACAACATTAAAGTTCCTAGGATTTCAGTTGAATAGACTTTCCCTAATTTATTTCTTTCTACAGCTCATTCCCATTTTCTGCATATGATTGCTATTTACCAGGAAACAAACATTATTTAGGCCTTGCATTTTAAAAATCTTGAAATGTTATACATTATCTGACTCCTTTCTAACTCTGACTTCTAATGCGTTTTTGACTTTTCTTTCTTTCAAGTCTCAGAGAAATAATTTCAAACAAGCCCAATTATGCTTTCTTTTAATATGTCTCTGTGTTTCACTTCAATTGAACAAATGTAATAGTATGATGAAAATTAAAAATGTTTGAAGGAACAAAATAGTGTTTTGCTATTGTTTTCATAGACTTATCATGCATAATCCTACAAATATGTCTAAATAATATTTATAGTATAATTTTAAGCAGTTTGCATAGCTTATTGAATTTTACCCTGCATTAGCAGTTTGAATTTCTAGGAATTTGAATTCAAACAAGGAGGAGTTACAATCTTTTTAGAAATATTTGGCTGAATACATAAAGGGTAGTGCAATGGCAGAATGAAAATGCCTGTAGTTAATCTGTATACTGATATCCAAGCTAAGGTTTTGTTTATATGTTTCTTTCAGACTGCTGAAAGATATGTAGAGTTAAGGGGAGCTGATTATTCCTTTCAAAGCCAATTTGTCTGATCTGCTGTCTGGCTTGGGTATCACACCTATTCTTTACAGCTATTATTATCACAGGATACAGATATTTTTTGCATAAACTGCATCATAAAATGAGAGACGCTGAGGTACTTCATAGAGTCCCTGGGAGTCCTTCACAAAGGTCATTATCACACAGTTCTGCTAATAGGAAAACCTGAATAAGATGATTCCTTATTTTTTATTTTGTTTTCCACTATCATTCCAAATTTCAGTTTTGGTGGTAAATCTCCACTGTCTCATTTTCACCAAAAGTCACGCAGTAACTTGCAACATTTTGTCCTGTGATGTCACAAAAGTGCTTCATCTGTGTGCTCTGGGCCCCATTGTCCTGGACAAGCACAGCTGGAGACTGACTTGTCAAAGACTTTAAACATCAGAAAAAGGGCCTGACACGGTATTCTATCTAAAGAAGAAATAACTCACCATACTCTCTGTTTTCCCCAGTATCAGCTACATCTTGCTGACACCTTTCCTATTTGTTCACATGGGTGCTGACTCCTCACGTGCAGTGTGTCTCATTACCAGGCTCCTGTCACACTTAAGCGGCAGATTGCTGTCAGTGAGGTCTGTCACCTCCCTGTACAATGATGTGTGGTCTTCCATGTTCACTGGAGCAGGGCAGGGCCAAGATTCATGCCTATAGAAGAGATTCCCATGGGCTTTTCAGGGCTTTTTTCCCACATCACTATTTTCTCTCCATTTAGATGTGGTGTATCAGGTACTCCAATGGTCATGAAGACAGAAGCCTACAGTGGTTTGTAAACAAAACCTGAGGTGAGGAGGTAAGTCACCACAGAGGTGACTTGCATCACCGAAGTTACTTCCACTCTGCACCCTTTCTTACAGCTGAGTGGCAGCCACTGTCTTGTGATGACAAGGTTTGGTTGAAGCCTACGTGACGTGTTTCAAAACAGGGACAAAAAGCTTTCCATGGGAGCTGTGACCTTCTGGAAGGTGGAAGAGGCCAGTGAAGGTCATTGGGCCTTACTGACTCCGTTTTCTTTGGACTCCATCTCTTTACATGTAGTGGGACTAGTTCGGGGAGTCACAGGAGGACTTTCCCCAGGCTCAGTCGTACGGCAGGAAGAATCCACTGGACCTGACCCATGAGCCAGGGCAGAGTGGGGCTCTCCCCGGGCTTGTAGGAGATGAAGACTGTCACTTAAAACCTGATGTCCCTTCCCAGGGAATAGGAAATGAGAGGGAGAGGAGGAGCTCAAGAAATGGTCTGAAATCCTTCACCTGTAGGAAGGATGAGGACTGCCCTGAGTGAGCCTGTGGGGCTTTCCCAAATCTGAATTTAAGGATAACACCACAACCACTATTCCCCCATAAAAACCCCACCAGTCTCTACAGTGGAATGAGGCATTTTTATAGCTCCAGGGTAGGGGGGATATACCCACCTAATAAAGTCATTAAAAGAAACTTCCCCAGGTCAACACAGTAAAATGTAGTTTATATGTTATCAAGGCCCAAATAACTTGTTTGGTATTATTAGAGAAAATTAAGATTTCACCTACGTAGTGGCATTCCAGCAGCAGCAAAGCTCCAGGGAAATAAGTCTCTGTGAAAGGTACCATGGAAAATGTGTTTTTTACAACATTCTTGTATTTATTAAAAATGCTATAAAAACCTCACTTCATATCAGCAATTTGAATCTTTCTTTTTCTTTAATAATGTGTAGTTTTCTAAACTTTATGATAAAAAAGAAAGGGATACTTTCAATTATTTATTATTTATTGAATAAGTATGTATATAACAAATTCAAGAAGGTATTTACTAGATAAGTAACATTATTGTTTATTGTTTGCAATTTATTATTATTTACTTTAGCTCTAATTACAATGATTATTTTCTGAACTGGAAATGAGAAATGAGAAATTCTCCTTCTAATTTCAACAGTTCCATCAGTCTGGTTTGTACAATTTCTTCTTTCATCATGTTGGAAAATAAAGAAAAGCCATATATCTAAAGCTGTCTACATCTATCTGTCTGTCTGTCTGTCTGTCTATCTGTCTATCTATCTATCTATCTATCTATCTATCTATCTATCTATCTATCTATGTATCTATCTATATCTTCAATTCCTCCACTGATTCCAGTGTTCAATATGATTTTCATTAAGATGGTGTAAACAATAAAAGATTGTTGTTTATGAAAGACAGAATATAAATTTAAAACTTTGAAAGCCAGGATAGAAGTATTCAAAGCCAGATTCTGTTTGGGACTCTTTTTTCTTCTATGTAAGCTGTATCAAAAGTTTTTGGATCATCCTGAGTCCAAAATGCTACACAGAAATAAGTCGTGGCAGTTTCAGTTACTACTGGGGTGATTCCTACATGAATGCCAATCTATTGTTTTAATGTGGGGATTTTCTGTCAGATTATTGAAATAGGAATTTAATCTGTTCCTTTAGATACCCAGTAAATTCTTTGATTTGTTAGTATGGAGTCAAATTTCCTAAGTTCTTTGTGTGCACAGTGTAACCAGTTTATCATGAAGGGATAGCATGGTGGCAACTTGAAATGAAAATTCTACAGCGGTGAATGTTCAAGTGCTAAACAATGAGGAGCAGACTGAATGTTGGCTTTGATGCCAAAAATAATATGTAAAGGAAAACAAACATAAAATTTTAAAGCCTTAAAGATGTAAAAATATATGTACTTCACTGTCAAAACCAATTGCCAAAGGAAAAAGA
>VZRN01005366.1:343763-364060 GCA_013397935.1 Dasyornis broadbenti
AAAAAGAAAAAAAAAAAAAAAAGAAAATCTCCATACACACCCAAATGCATAAGCTTGCAAAGAGAACAAAGACTGCTATAAATATTCCAAGAAGCCAGTAAAAAAACTAGGAGTGGTTAGTTCTCCTGTGTAATGGGCTGCCATAAAAGCTTTTATTGTTAAGGGAGTTACTTTACTAAGAGCTATATGAAGAAAACTGAATGAATGTGAAAAATTGCATGCAATAACCTGAACTGAAAGATGATTATCAACCTCTGAGTTCTATGCTTTTTGAGTGGGTGCTGCTGTTAGAAGATTGCCATTGTGGTTAAAGAAAAGCTTGTTTTGTACTACTATCCCTCCTCCAGGTATACAGAGAGTCACTGTGTTCTTCTCCTCTGCCTTTGTCTGTCCATATTAAATGTCATTTTTTAAAATTGAAGGGCCTGATCCTGCAGTTTTGCTTTCAGGAGGCACTTCTGGAACACTTCCATTGAAATAATTTTTAGGATTTAAGGGTCTGATGGCCCCAATCCTGGACAGAGAAGCAATCATGACTTACTCTGCTGGCTATGTTGCACTGAACTGAAGAGAGTGTTAGCCTGCAGGCCAGAGTTTGTAAGTGAAGCTTAGCCTAAACCCCCAGAAATTCCCTTGCATGACTCAGATGACTGCTGAATCCACTACTTCCCAGGAATGAAAACAGGTTTGCTTTCTTTGACTGTTGATCTACTATTTTTTTTCACTAAGTGAGGCATTTACGAGTACACCAAATGCACACATTGGTAAAAAGCAAAACCCCTGAAAGCTGTTTCACTTACAGCTGCAAAGGAAGGAAGTAAAAGCCATAGTTATTTCTATACTTCACTATAGGGGAGGTTCTCTGAGTGCTGTGCTAATTAGGACCTTATCAGTGGCTAAATGAATAGGCAGGTATCATGTGCATTCCATGTCACTTCAAAGGACGCTCCAAACTCTGAACGTTTACAACATCAGGCTTTTAGATATTGCCACTTTACAGAATATCTTTCTGCCTTTGATTTTTTAGCTATTTTTCCCTCCCCAGCACTTATCAAACACAACAAGAAGAGAAGATGTCTGCAAATCAGAAATCCACTAAATACATCTGTTTAGAGTTTGAATAAAAATTGCTGAGACACCATGCTTAGGACCCCTCAGTATTTCATGTGCATTCATAATTCTTTATCATCCTTTCTGACTTTACTTCTGCAGAGATCAGGTCAAAGAGAAAAGCACTAACTAATCAGCATTACCACTTCTGTTTCTGTTCTGTTTCCAAAGAATAAGGTAGTTTAAAAGAAAAATTGAAAGGAAGATACTGTTTGATCTTGTGCAAAATAATCATGATAAGAAATTGAAAGCACAGGAGTTGAATGCGTTTTCATAAATGACAACCAGATTGTCCTAGATTTGCTCAAATTTGCTTCCTTTTTCTACAAGTCTCTAAGAATTGGTATGCTGTGTTAATATAATTTTAAATAATATTGATATTTATAAACTTAATTTATCATAATAAAAATACCATTTAAAATCTCTGAAGCACTAACACATTTTCAGCATTACTGGACCCCATAGAAAGTTTATCTAATTCTCCATACCGCACCCTGTTCTTTATACAAATAAGTTTTGCCTTGCATTGGCCATTAGGCTAATGTCCTCAGAGGTTAACAAATCAATGCTGCTGACAGGGTACCTTGAACACAAGAGAGAAAGTGCTGGGCCACAGCAGGAGCCTATTCCAGCCATGTGGCCCTCTTCTGAAGAGCATCTAGCATGAAATCATCTCTCCCAAGAAACCATCTCTTGGACTGCATAAATGCCCCTTGGGGAGAAAGAAAGTTTGTTTTAGACCACTTGATTCCCTAGATACAGTTTCTGTTAAACAGCCATAAATTGTGTAAACTTCAGACTTGCTAAAAGAAAAATATTTCCCACACAATCCATCCTTCTCTTTACCTGTAGCTGCTTTTGGAGGTGGTTCAGTGCCTCTAATCATGTACCACAGGCTATTTTAACACCTTCAAAACAAGAGCAGCAAGATTGGCTCTTTATTACTATCAGGTAGTATATGCTATTTGTACCTAGGAGATTAAGGATGTTTTCTGATCTGTCTTTTGCCTATAAATCTCACTGGCTCTCACCAGCAGAGCAGGCTGCACATGTCTAATTTAAATGGGTCATTTTTGCTGCTTAGCATCAGGAAGTGCTCTGAGCACACATCTCCAAGTGGGAATAGTGGGTAACTAAAAGGGAGCACTTGATCAGGTGTGTTAGACCCAGCCAATTTTGCCACTTTTACCTGGTGTGTCTCTAATGGAGACCATCTTTGACAGGGAAATCAATCACATTTGCACACTTCAGCCCTGGCCATGAGAACGGTTGTTTTACCATTAGGCTGGGAACAGAATACTACTGGGGACAAGTGTTAATGTTCTCAGCAAAACTTGTGACTAGTGATGATGTGGCTGGAGACTAAAATCAGTCCTGGGCATGTGGGATGGAGAGCATGGTTTGACATATCTCTGCATTCCATCTGACCTCTGCAGGTCCAACCCAGGCTACTTTCTATTGCTTGCACAATATGACTGCTACAAATCCTGGTTAACCTTAGTAAACACATAACTTGTTTGCAGAATTTCCAGGTGAAATTAAGTTCCGTTTCTCTCGCTGTCATTTGTCTGGCTGAGATAATAGGTTGCTGTAGACCAGCTGCAAAAACCTGGGTGTATTCCAACAGGAGGATGTCTTCTGAACATCACACTGAGCTGGAAAAAATGGAAGGCTATTCCGAGCTTGCAGGCAGAGGGGCAGCTGTGTGACAATGGTTTCACAGCTTTCTCAGGATAAAAACTCAGCCTTTGAAATTCCCTGCACTGTACTTAGCAACTTGTAAAGTATTTTAAACCACAATTTTGCTAAAAGTAGCTGTGCACATGGATCGACCCATAATGCCAGCAATACTATGGGTATGTTTGAGAAGTATCAGCATCTCAAGTGTTGCAGAACTACATAATTTTTCTTCCCAAAATTGTAAGGTATCTTCTCATTCTTATCCTCCCACTCCTGAGCATTGCCTTACTGCTTTTCAGGGAGTTCCTTAAGCTACTTGTAAGTCAACAGTGTTAACTAAAGAGGTGTACCCTTGTCATTTTCCAAAAACCTAAGTGTATTCTTGAAAGCCCTCATAATAAAACACTTGATGGTTTAGAGAGCTATTATGGCTAAACAAAAGGAAATACCTAAAAGACCAGTGCTGCAAAGTCATTCAGGGAAACTTCTATTGCAATTAATGAAAGTTCTGTTTGAGAAATAACTTAATATTGGATCTATGCAGACATAATTAAGGAAAAACACATTATCATGTTGGGCTACATATGATCACTTGTTGAGCAACAATAGAATATTTTGTTCATAATGAGAGCTTATTGAGTTTGGTTGCCTTAAGTTTTCAGCTTCTAATTATAGTCTTTAGAAGACAATGGGAAAGGCTTAAAATAATAAGAATGCTGCTAAAATTGCTATGGCTGCTGCTGTATTACAAAGACACATGTTGGCTCCCTGTGCATAGTATACGTTTAACCTGTCACTAAACACAGAGCATTTTACAGGTAAAATGCAAAGGGATGCATTTAGTAGCTATCAAATGAACATTTTTTGTTGTAACTACTTAAAATACTACTTTATTAAATTATAAATTAATGTATGCGGCATCAAAAATGCTCACAATTTCCTTCCGTTATTGCATGAATCAATCTAATGCAGTTACAGGTTTCTGGAACATAATGAAATTCAAACTTGCATTCTTAGTGCAGTTGCCATGGTCAATTCAGCTGAAAATGAGAATTATAGTGAGTGCATTTCCTGGTCTTTGACCCTTCTTATAGGGTTTTAAAAAGCTGGTTTTTTGTAGAACATTGACCTCATTCCCATCAATTCATTTCTCTGAGTAATATGAGAGGTGTTAAAACACTTCAATGAAAGGAAAAGTATTTAAACATCTTTTATTCTATGTTTCAAAAGACTGGACATTTAGCTTCAAGTATTTCTGGCTGTGTAATGCAAAAGACTGACAATAGAACCAACTGTAATAAAATATAGTCTCTAGTATATATACTTATTTATCCAGATAATGCCTTGTGACAGCTAGGCAGTAAGATACAGCCATATTTGACAAGTTATAGTTACATATATACTTTGTATTTGTCTGTATTTTACTGTTAACTGCACACAATAAGAAAGAGGTGGCGGGGGGTGGGGAAATAAAAAAGAGCTGGTCTGGACAATGAAAGGGAATTTCATGGGTCCTGATAGTATTCCATGAACCTAAGAAGTCATCATATGTATTCTATAGTCCTACAGCACCAGCTGAATGGTCCTGAGCAAACTGAAATACTTTGAATGTGTTAAAAGTGTGTAGTTTAATTTGGTTTTCTTTCAGATAACTCATAATTTGCACTAAATTATGCCCGTGGGTTCTTGTAAAAGTGGACTCTGCTGAAGTAAATGGGAGTTGTTTATATACACATAAATATATATATATATCAGAAATTAGTTTTATAATCTCCAGCACAAAGAACAAATGTGTCTGAATAACAAACCCAAAATTAAATATTCAAGATTGGATGCTAAATATGAAATATTACATACTGCATAATAAGCCTGCTCAGTTCCAACATTTTGGCTGCTTTATGTCAGAGGTAAGAATGAGTCATTGCAAATACCAAGTTATTAACAAAATGGACTAAATTGCTTATTACAAAGTTAGATCCTATCCAGTTTTTGTCCCTATAAACTATGTTGGCATTTTGTGGCTTTTGCTTTATTATTTTTAAGCTTTGACAAACAAGCACCAACTTATCACTCAGGTGGTTTGTCATAGCCTGTACTTTTCAGACAGTATTAGAAAACACAATGAACTTTTTACGAAAAGTACAAGAGTAATTTGAAGAAATGATCCTACATATAGAAAGAGTATTATTTCAATATTCTGGAAAAGAACTATAGAGATGTAGTATAAAAATTTTATACTGATTGAGTGGAGACTTAAGGTGAATACTTGTTTTTAAGTCAAACTACAAAAACGTGAGAAGTGTCACCTAAAGTGTGAGCACCTTAATCTGTGGGTTTGCAGATTTTTGAGGCAAAATAGTGTCAGGATGTTGTTATATTGTAGGGCTTGTCCTGCCAAGTACTGTTATGTGTACATAAAATTGTACATCTGATGGGAATTAATGCAATTTCTCAAAGGAAACAGGAGTGTTTCTCTTTGCATTCTTGAGACTGGCCAAGTATTTGGAAAGATTATCTTTCTTTAATCTCAGCATGTTTGCTGTCCCTGAAGCTCCCTTTTGGCCTTTTGGCTTACTGGTAAATATCCACAAAACGATGTGTTTAAATATAACAATGCATTAATTGCAGTACAAAAGAGAAACACACAGCTCTCAACACCATGTCTGGGGGCACAGAAGGCAGCATGGAAGGGTGCACCTCATGGAAATGATGAAGCTGCAGTTTACAGACCCAGCTGGAGATGCCTTCTTTGGGGAAAGCCAGACAGATTCATGGAAACAGCTCCTCTAAAGGTAACAGGGCACAAGGGAGCTGTGTGCACTTCAGAAGATATCTCCTGCTAAAAAGTAGGGCTTGATCACTTAGTGAAATGACTGTAGGAAGTATCTTTACCATAGCAACACTTCTACACACAGAGGAGCCAATCCCAAGAGAAAGTACCCAAATGCTGCTGTTATTGAAGATCCAAAGTATGTTAACTCCTGTAGACTGAAGAACCAAAATCCCTAATCTCCACAGCAGAATCCAACCCTAACACGAGCATCTGCGATTTGCATAAGATGGATCTGAACCCCTCCACTCCCTATGTTGTGCTGTGCACTAGGTCCACTCAGGTGCATCTATCGTAAGTGCTGCTTCTCCTTACTGCAGGCGAAAGCAGAATCTATCAATTGAAAAAACATACTGGAAATGTTAAGAATGGAATTGTTATGTAAATACATTATTGCTTTCCTTATGCTACTGGAGAATAAAAACCCATCAGTTAGAGAACTGGTTTACAACAGAATGACAACTACTCAATAATGTGTATTTTTTGAGACTCAGGTCTCTTTTGGAAAAAAAGAAAATGTTACTTAATTGACAATTTGCAAGCAATGGTTGCTTCCTTTTCAAGCATTCACCTTGCTGGGGAAAAAATTGAAATGCAGCCCAAGATGTAAAATATTGATGTTGCATTATTCAAACGAGAAAGCTTTAGTATGTGTCTCTTTTGTTTAATCATGCTAAAAGCAGAAGTGCACGGGGCATAAATGACAGAACAATGGGACTCTTATGTATTTAAATGACATCAGACTCACAATGCAGAGCAGAAAATAAAACGCCTCTAAACCTAACATTTCCTAAAAAATCACAGACACATAGAGAGATTAGGGTTTATTAACATGATCCTGTTGTGGGGTTTTTTATTGATGGCAGTCTTTTTAAGAACGATATTATACTTACGTGTGCTAATGTACACAGAATAACTAGTTGTCTATATTTTAAGACCATCAACTTAAACATTTGAAGTTAGGCAGTTCCTGTGGAACCCTTCTTTGGACCATTTTAATTTCTCGTCTAAAAATACAATCACTAATTATATGATCTTACACTGTATCTACCACTAACCTTCTTCCTCTTTGAGGACACAGGATGGACAATGCTCACTTAACAAAGCACCATTCAGCATAACATTTCATCTCTATTCAGCATTAAATTTCATCTCTATTCAGCATGTAACCTTATGACATGTTTATTGTATTGCTCTGAATACCAAACTGTTAATATTCTCCTGTTTTTCTCCTTTTGTTGTACTCCTCACTGCCGTATTTGACTGCATCACAAATGACATTGAATTTATCTCACAGTGCTCCTGTGAAGCAAATTGACTTTTTTTTGTTGTTGTTATAAATGAGATATAGGTATTTATGCAGGATAAAGGCTCTGATATTAGGAGTCCAATCTGAGATCCTTACAGTCTAATTTTCCACAATGTTTATTACTTTTTAAATTTGAAGAAGCCTGCATTATTTCAGTACATGTGTTTCCTAATTCATATTGCCAAAATTTATAAAAATTGATGTTAAGGTCTTATTTCCATTGTTTATAAGTAAAATTAATTAGAATTATACTTAAGCACAAGATAAAAATTTTTTACTGCTATTGTAGTTGAACACAGGAACAAGCTTCCCAGAGAGGCTGTGGATTTTCCATCCTTCAAATGTGATATCCAAAACCCAACTGGGCAAGGTCCTGGTAATGTTCTTTGGCTGACTCTACTCTGGGCAGAGGATTGGACTAGACAATCTCCAGAGGTGCCTTCCAGCCTTATCTACTCTGTGATTCTGGGCTTCTGTGAGATTTTAGCTAGGTCATCTGAAAACATTTATTAGAAAGAAAGAGATGAAAAATACGGACCATATTTGTGCTTATCTAAAATTCATTGAAATCTTGTACTGGAGTTGTTTTTATTTAGTCTGATGCTTCAGAAGAATTAAGATAATGTCAGCATAAATTTAAAGTAACAAAAATATTTGTAGCTGTATTTAATCAAACTTGATTAAAAGTCCATATTTATTTTTCTTAAATTTAATACAAAGATGGTGGAATGAAGCTAAATATTTTCATATTTTAAAAGTTACCTTCAGTGAAGGAGAGATGACTCATTTAAGAATATGGAACTTAGCAGCTTAAAAAAAAAAAAAAGATAAGCAGTTTCAGTGTAAATTACAGAAAATTTATGGAAATAGCATTAATTAAATTATTTAATCCAGGGAAGCAGATTATTAGAATTTGGAAAACATACTTAACTATCTATGTTCAAATTACCTCTTTTTGTAACACAGAAGAATGAAAAATGTAAATTATTTTTTAATACATCTTACAGTAAGTATATGTTGGAGCATAATGCACAACATTTGAAGATTCTGTAGCTCAAGGCAGACATCTGTAGAAACAGGTGTCGTACAGAAGGACTTGTCTATCTCTTCATTGTCCAGGTGATGGAAAGATCTGGTGGGACCCACATGGGAATTGCATCACCTCTCGTCCACTGAGGGATAGGGGATCATCTCACAGTGCTGGATCACGACACCTTCCTGCTCAGCGTTACCTGGTGGCATCAGGGCTCCAGGAAATGGAGTGGGGGCTCTACACAGTGAGACTGGATCTCTGTGCAAGGCATTGGGACATGATGGGGTGTGGAGCTAAAGAGTCCAGCCTGGGTATTGTAATTGGAAGTCAGGACTAACAGGCAAGCTGAAGACCCCTCAGCAGCTTCATCTCTAGCTAATGCCCAACAAAACACCCCTTATTATACCATACAATTTCATATATAATATGCTTACTATGTTAGCTCATAAAAAGGCTTTCTAAAAATTTTGGCACGTAATGTAATAACTCCACAAATCTTAGCTCTTACACTGTGGTGCATCGTGGCTCTTAAGAATCCTCCACTGATGCTCAATGGCAGCAGTTTTAGGCACCAAAATTTGAAAATGCTTGCCTAAGCCCTGATTGATGTGATGCTTTTATCATGATGAGAGTCCAAGTGAAACGAAGTTGGGCTCTGCACAAGATATGGATGACTGTAAAATTCTCTTTGCCCACAAGAGGGTACATCCCACACTGTGCCACTTCTTAGGTCAGGATGAAAATTCAGTTTAAATAGTCGGTGAATGTGATGCAAAACTGGTCACACTTTAGATGCTTTCTCTTACACTGAACAAGATAAAAGAAAAAAAAAATCATTGTGTGGAGTTTCTAGAGACAAGAAAAAGACAAGAAGATATAAAAATTGCTGAGCTGAACAAAACTCATACAGATTTAAACTGAATCAGGGTGAAAAGAAGAAAACAGAACAGTATCATCATACTTTCTACAGGTCATGACCCTATTATTTCTAACGGTATCCATCCAGAAACACACAAACCAGTGAATATTTGTTTTATTAATCTAATCTAGCAAAATAGATTTAAATTTTTTTAAATATAAAAAATAATTTTGCAAACTTAAGTCTAGAAATTATTTACTACCTGGTAGACAACTGGCAAACATAAATAAACCTGAACTTAAAACCACTGTAATTTTCACACTTAGTAAAATCCTTCTGTTTTGCTAGACCATAGCAACAGAAAGAGGCATTTATCTTTGATTTCTAATAAACTTCAGCTTTCTTTCATAAACTCTACAAACATCCCTCAAAGCTTTCAGACAAGCTGTCATGTGTCTGGTGACTTTTAGGTATGTACTTTGTTTGGTCAAATAACATGAAAATATGGTTCACCCATAAGGCAAACAATGTATACATATGAAAAGAGATGAAGAGAACCCGAAGGTCAGGGAATGACACACTAGCATGACAGAGAAGGTTTATGAAGTGAGCAGTCAAATTTGTATTTCAGTTACGTTTAGGAGTTTAGAAATGCATATACAGAACTTGCATCACCTTGAGCACAAGAGTGATCTGGTGGGATGAGCTTGACCTGGGGCAGGAGTTAGAGAGCGGCCTGTTGTGGCCAAGTATTGATGATCTGCTCCTCTTTTTTACATCTCCATCTTCTTTTCTTCTGTCCTTTCCTGTGGGTTGAATGCATGGATGCTCTCTGCTGTGCTGCATGTGCCCTGAGAGTGTGCATATCCTCTCCTACATCCACATCTGAGTAGGAAGGATTTATTTAATCTTGAACCTAGCACTAAAGGACCAGTTCATTAAGGCTGGGTAGCATTTGTTGACCAAAATAGTTTCCCAGCTCTGTGGTGCTTTATTCAAACCTTTGAACCGCTGATAAAGCAAAGCGGAAACAAGGCAGACACTAGGCACAGAAGCACAGTCTGCTGTGTGTAAAGATTGGTTTATTTACAGTCTTTTCTTGTTGCTACATTACACATAGCAGCTATGGATGGATAAGTCCATGTATGCCATGTTATTTCTGTCAGTTTAAGAAGAAACCGCCTGTTGCTCTTGCAGCTGCCACGAATTTCCAAGAGTTGTGCTACCTTTATGTAGTGCTGTCTTGCTCTACATTATACTTCTGCACATCCCTAAATGTGGACACCTTTGATCATATAAATGAACTTTTAAGGTGAAGAAAAAAATGTAAATAACCATGATAAATTTTTGTACAACCCAAGCTTTTTTCCACATTAGTCAAAAGTTTGTTTCTATACCTCTGTGTCTTGCAAGGAATTAATTTCCACAAGCTCTCACCCTTACTGCCTAAAGTCTGTTGGCTATGGAAGTAATTTCAGAGACCTTTCAATCACCATTAGACTCCCTGTACAAGGAAACAACATCCCTGAGTTTTGGACTCTTGACTACTATTGCCTCATGACACACAGAAGTTAAAGAAAAGGATTTCCAAAAGGAATGGTTGTTTTCAGGATTCTGGTTTCCCTATACATTCTTGAAGCCATCTAACAGTTTAATCCAAAATAAGTGGGCCTACAGGTCTGGAGAAACACAGTTGAAAAGCAAGTGGACTTAAGCAAGTGTTCCTCAGTATCTGATAATAAACAGTTAGAAGATGTGAAGGGAAGGAGAAAAACATCATGGGCTTTCTTTTTCTCTTTGTGCCTGTCTTCAGTCAATGTCACTGGTTTTAGTGGAAGGCACACTGTTATCTATTTATCTTCACATCTTCAGCTTTCATACAGTGTCTATTGCACTGATATAATAAACCAGATATGCAGCAATGAAAGAGCATAGGTCTTGAATAAGAAAGAGCAACATCTCATTCTCTTATCACATTCAATGTAAGAGGTTGTTTCTGAGGATTTGTGGCCTTCCAATACACATGGGAAAAAATAGAAATGACTGTAATTAAAGTCTGCATCAGTGCAGGTGCAAAAGCAGACAACATGAAAATTTCAGGAGTGAATTTGACTCTCCCATTCCCTACCATTAAAGTGTTTGGATTTGTAATTTCAATATTTTAACATCATTTTTGTTATGTTGTTTATCTGTAGGACCCCACTTTTTAGTTTACACCTCCTGAGGGACTGAATGCTTCAGAGTTAATGAACTTTCTCATCAGTTGGCCATTAGTTTGAACTGAAGCCAACTCATCAGGATGAAAAGCATCTTGCATCTAATGGATGTTTGGGGTTCTGTATAGAATGAGTTTGGCAGGTCTCTTTCTCTAGCTGCCACAACACAAACATGCCATAATGCTCTGCACTAATTGGCAGATTCAGTGAAGAGGCCAAATGTTGGCTGATCTACTGAGTCTGATCTACCCTTTTTGCCCCTGGAGGAAATCTTCCACCTCAGGTATGCTGTCATGGTTTGTCAATGTCTGTTAAGCTTACCAGGCTGCCTTTTTTCCAAATCCAGAGGATATCCATCATGAAGGATGTCTGGTCTCTCACTATTTCTAAAACCACACAACTATTCAAACTTGCCATGAGTATCATTTTTGCACATAGGCAAACATTTCATTAACTAAACCAAGTAAAATGTCACCCACTGTTATACAAAACTTGGCAGCTACATAAGTTTGCAAAACTCCTGCATGCTTCAAGGAGAGTTTATTGGTTTATGCATGTCTGAGTTTGTGTCCCAGTCTTGTACCAACAAGAGTTTGTGCTTACCCAGAATTCCCTTGTATTGTAATCCTTCAGCCTTTCATTTGTACATTCCAGGATATGTATATATATATATATATATATGTAGTTATGTAATATCATAACATTCTATATTTCTCCTTGGAAGAGAAAAACAAAAGTCTTTATCTGATCAAACATATTAATTGGAAATTCTTGGTATGCCACTGAAAGAACAGGTAAAATGCATATTTTTTAAAAGAACCTTTCGGATTCTCATCCTTTGATTCTCTTTTTCCCTCCCTGAATGCCATAAAGTGGCTGAAGCATAGATCTTCCTAACTTTTACAAATCTGTATCCCGAGTTTATGTTCAAGGTAGCTATAGAGTCAAATCCTCCATCGTGGCTGGAAGAAATGTCACAAAATGAGGATAGAAAGAAGAAAAATTGAAGGATAATCTTGTCTTATGTTTCCCTGCTCAGAATCTGCTACTGTAACAGAACTCCTGCTATTCTGACTACCCGTCTGTGCACTGAAACCGGACAGTCATCTAAAGCCTTTCATTTGCACTGCCTGCAAACAATCAGATGGAAAAGTGCCAGACTAACACGGAAGACAGAGATAGGAGGTACTGTTTAAGCCACACCAACCAGTCTATTTTCCTTTGCCAGGGGAGATTTCAGGGAGAGATTCACCACCAGGAATCAGTGATGTACCCAGTGAAGCACAGTGGGCTTTAGATGCATGTCTGATATCTCACGCTTTTAGGTGTCTCCCCCAAGCTGAGATACTCCATGGACAATTCTGTGGTGCACTCTGCCGGAAGGTATCTATTCTTCCCAAGCACCTCTTACATTTTATTAGTCAGGCAACAAATAAAGTCTGCTTGGAGCAGATCTCTGTTTGCTCCAATTGTTTCCAAGGTATAAATTTGTAGGTGAACTGCACCAGGTTTGAGGGCTGGGTACCGTATTTGCTCTGCAGTGTGCAGTCTTCTCCCTCTTAAAAACACAGCAGCTGGCCTCCATCCTTCTCTACTCCCTTCAGTCATTCTTGCTCAGTGTTTGACTGTGCTTTGGGCACTTTAACCCATTTGCTCTCTCCCTTTTATTCTCTTTCTTCTTTTACTTCTGATCATGCAAGAGCATATTGGGTTTGTATCACGACTTTATGTTATGCATAAAGCACTGAATGGTAATATCTTTATCTACTTCCATAAATTCTAACCATTCTCATGCCTTCATATGATGTAAGAATATTGTTTATTAAACCATTACCTTTTTTAAGTTACAGATCATTTTTTCTCCCTCACATTTCATTTTAACTCAGGACACCTACTCATTACTGCTCAAAAAAATTCATAATTATTTAACATTTATTTAGTCCATTTGACAGGAAAAAGTTTGGTGGTATACTTGGGATAGTGGGACGTAACACCATACATAATTTAAATACAATAGAAATGTATATAAAAAGTCTAAAAATAAATTATTGTACTGGTTAAACTCACAGTTTCAGGTTTAGAAAAAATCACTAATACTAACCATTAAATATTACTTTAAAATACTTATTAATTCTGCCTTTATTTTTTATGAATCATAGGATAACCTGAGTTGAAAGGGACTCACAAGGATCACCAAGTCCAACTCCTGTCCCTGCACAGGACATGCCAAGAGTCACACCATGTGCCTGAGGGCATTGTCCAAACACTGCTTGAGCTCTGTCAGGTTGGTCCTGTGACCACTTCCCTGGGGAACCTGTTCCAGTGCCCAGCCACCCGCTGGGTGAGAAACCTCTTCCTGGCATCTAATCTAAACCTCCCCTGAGGTTTTGCCCCTAGATTGGGCTGTATCTTTTATCAAATATGTAATGAATTAAATAGAAGAGAGGACTGTAAAATGGATATCTTTATATTATCAACTGTGGCTGCAATGAATTAAAGAAAACGTTTTAAACCTAAATACTGTATGTTTTCAAATGTCAATGAATGAAGTCAACAGTCTACACTACATTTCCACCAATACTGTAATTTTTCTTTTAAAGTAATCAAAGGTAATTTTTTCACTTACTCAGCTGTGGCACCAATTCCAGTGTTTCTTTCTTTTCTTCCAAACTCACCTGGAATGTGTCAAATTTGGGGGCAGGACTATGCTGACAGACCTGTTTCATGACCTCTTCCAGCTCCTATACTTTCACCATTCTTGAAGTGTTCTCAACGACACCAAACCCTTCATCAGACTGTTCTTCAACAAAAAGTCAACAAAAAAGAAGGATCAACCTACAAGTCAACCAAGAAATCCATAAAGTCAAAGTTCTCATGTTAGAAGCAGATGGAGTGGTCATTGGCATCTTACACCTTGATATTTTAATATTTTTTCTGTAACATGCTTCCAGAATTACTGCCACAAGTATCCCAATTTTAATGAAACACAGGGAAGAGCAGAGCTTAGATCTACAGTGAAGGCACTTGTCAGTGAACTGCATCAGGCAACAACTATAAACACTCCCACTCTGTCCAAATAGAACTCTTCTATCACAGAAATTACTGCAGACAATGTGTTTCTTTGAAATACTTTTGTAAAACTGCTCATAATGTAAGAAGTTTTCAAAAAGCTACTAATATGTACAATTCAGATAACAACATTGCCCTTTCATTTGCCTTTGTATAGGTATTTTACTTGTATTTATACAGACATTTTAAATGTTTACTCTTGGTTAGCTAAAATAGAAATTGTGTGTAGTAGTCTGGTATGTCTCAAACACTTCACAAGACTCTTTTTAGTTTCACATAAAGCTGTCCATCTACAAAGACAGATATTAAGTGATTAAACAGTAATCTATATTAAAATTTCTACAATTCTCCCATAGGTCTAATTAAATTTCCTTTTGTATTTTTAGTATTCCATGTGTAAATGAGTGTAATACCACAGGAATGCAAAAATTGTAATCTGCAAGTAATTAAAGAGGGCCTTGGAGACTAATGCTTTATTTTCAGGATACTGAAGGCTATCCCAAATCCTGTATCCACAAACTGGTAAATAGTTTTCATGTGTGATCACAAAGTGAGTTGGTAATTCATATTTGACAATATTTACTGCATAAAAGGGGTCATGCTACACTTTTCCCATTCACAAGCTCTGGACCCAGACTTTCCAACCCTTTATTTATCAAAAAATGAAATATGCTAACCATGACCTTTTAACAACAGCCTATTCACAGTGGCTAAAGGTTTTTATTGCTGACCTATTAACCTATTATAAAACAATAATTTCCCTGGGTCGCCTTTTTTTTTTTAAGGAGAAGCAAAACAAAACCACAAAGATTAAAAGAATAAGGATTAAAATACCCTGAAACATTCACCAAACACAGAATTTCTTCGTTTCCTCCGCCAGAACACATCAAGCAAATACTATAATTTATAGCTTCCCCCTCCCTTATAAATCATGAATCCACACAGAAAAAAAAAAAACAAAAACAACCCTCTTCTGTACATACATCTCTTCTAGTAATTTTAAGTTTTCCCATGTCCATTAGGCCCTTACAACCTAATCTTGCTCTGCCAATTGCTCCCATGGTGAGATCATTAAGTAAATTATTTAAAGATCAAACAGCCTGCAGTGACAATGGAGTTCCATGTAAGGTAAATGCTTCAAAGCCCCCCTCCCCCCTTCTCAAATTATAGCTCTACAGGCTATTCATCACCTCTGGATGGGGCATGCCCCACCATTACTTGGCTTTTTGCTGCAGGCTAAGGTAGCACCACTAATTGGCCTTTGTAACAAAACTGACCTGTGGACAGGATAAAACTTGTTTGGAGCTTTAGAGACAACAATTATTCAAGGTTAAAAACACATCAATGCCAGAGCTACGTCACTATAATAAGGGTGAATGAATTTCTTCCTCTTGGGTCTTAATGTGAAAGAATGCGTTCATGTTGTGCCCATGCCAAACAAAAGCTCCTTCAGGTAGTTGAACTGGTCCACTTTTCTTTCTTTTCCCCACCCCTTCTTTTTTAGCTCAAGGACAAGTAGGTCTATCATTTTCTTTATTTCTTCAGAGCCCCTCACAGTGAGGGCCCTTTGATCTCCGAGAATAATGGTAGATGGAACAATTTAACTGCTTCATACAGGTGCAGGAGTTTATTTGACAGGTTGTGGCTTTTATTTCTAGCACATTAGCTGCATGCATACAAATGGGCTCTTGACAGACTCAAGCAGGTAGATCAGAATTTTCCAATTTTTTTATTTAAGAAGCCTCAACAAAGCCTGACCACACCTGCCATGATGGCACAATTTGAAACGCTGCATAAATTAAAGACAGGTAAGGCCAATGCGTTCCCTGCTGTGAATGAATTTTTACAACCAGTGAATACAGCAGGTAGGAGGAAAAACAGGACACATGAAGTATACAACAAGAGATCCAATCACTTGTCTCTCAAATTAAAGAGATCCTATTTGATGTGAATTATTTTAAAATAAATAATGTTACTAGACAAGATTATATGTTGTATTGCCTATAACATGATCGAATGCAGGATGCAGGATAGAAGCAAAGTGAGGGAAAACATTTTCAAATTGCATTTACTCAGACTAGCACTTTTTTTCCCAAAGGAAGATTATCCATAAAAATTTTCTTGAATTTACAGTAACATATGATTATGAGTAGTAAAGTGAAAATCTGCCCTTAGACAGCTGGTAAAATGAGGGTTTCTACACTCTTTTTTTTGGTTTTTCACTCAAAGTGCCGTTGAAATGTCTTGCATAAAGGGATGTTATTCCATAGTGTACCAGCTAATAATAAGTCTGCTAAAGACTAATTCTTCAGACTGCTACCACTTATGGAAGATACACACTCATTTTTTGTTTATTTACCTCCACTCTCCTGTTCTGAGCTTGGTTTTTTTGTCAATACATTGCAGTTTTCAAAGAGTATCCTGACCTCAAAATCATGAATTCAAGAAAAATAAGGCATGGGACGTTGTGCCAGCATAAACAGTTTGTTTGGAAGTGTTATATTAAGACTACTAATACAGATGCATTTATGCTAGTCAAGATGTTTTGTATTAGTTTAGTTTATTTGACTTGTGGGAGTATTTATTCTACACTAACATTCTTTATGGCAATTCAAGTGCTTTAGCTTTAGCACTTAATAAGTAACACTAAATGTAAGTGTGACACTGTGCTTAAAACTTTAAACCTCGAGGTTACAACCTCTGCTGACATGGCTGTGATGGAGGTGTAAGAGGTGGTCAGTGCTGAGAAAAACCCTATGGAGTCCTTTCCAGAACTAGTGCATTCTTAGCAAGTGCTTTATCACTGTATCAGGTTGGTAACATGTTGCTTCTAAGCTAACGTGCTCCTGTAGAGGACATAGCCCGTTTATCACCCGTGTGGTAGCTATAGTAGCTATTAAACAGATTTGGTGAGAATTACACCCCAGTTCTCTGGGCAATGTAATCTACTCAGAGAGGCAACAGGAGCACGAGATTGCACCGAGGAATAAATACTGAGACTAACTATTGGTCAGTGTAACTGTTTCAAAGTTGTGTGTAGTGCGTCATGTTCAAACGTAATTTAAACATGGGGTGTTTCTTCAGGTGAACTGATATTTTACACCACATAAACAACCCCCTCCAGAAGAGTGCTTGAGTCACACTTAAACACTTCAGAAGAAAAATCCTAAAGTGAAGGTGAAGGTCCTAGAGTGAACTTTTTACTGATAGAGAACAGAATACTTAGATTCTGAATTGGATGAAAACCACAATTTTCTGCTGGCACAGTATAATGCAGTGTAATTATCCTGGGAAGATTTCTGCTGTTGGCACATCCCTAGAGGATTTTTGTAATCAGCTGATGGAAGAGGTAGTTTAACTATACTGCTTTGTTCATCTTTAGGATATTTCAGTGCCTGAGGGGGGCTCCACATTGTTTCAGTGTTGCGGGTCTCATGTGGCTCAGTAACCACCTGCAGAGTTATCTCTCCTGACAGTCTTCCAAGAAGTTCTGCTGCTCACCAGCAGGTTTGCAAATAGCTGCTGTAAAGCTTGCTAACACAGAGCCTGCTGGGGCCGCTTCAGCAGGGAAGACACCACCGTCTAGCAGGGCAGAAGGAAAGTGTCCTGCCCTGCGGAGCAGAGATCGCTGGAGACCAAACAGCTTCCATGTCACTGTGGGAAATGCTGCCCAAAGCCTGTAATGCAAAGGCTCCTCCAGGCCAGACCACAGGCTCTGCTGAGGGTCTCACCGAGAGATCAGTATCTGAAAACAAACTCAATTCCGTATTAAATTCTTTCTTCTCCACCCTGCACCAGCTGTCCTAGGATGCTGACCAACAGGCGCTCCTTGTTCTAGAACAAACAGCCTCCTTCTTTGTTTGTTTGCCTGTTAATTAAAAAGCAAATTCTCATTTGGAAAAAGCTGAACATCAGGATGTGGGAAAGACTGGCTCAGGGACACAGCAATGAGTTCTGTCGGCAGTCTGCTGGTCTAGCTTCCACAGCCAGAGTCCAAGAAATAAATGTGAGGTGTTGCAGCTGCCAAAATAGTTTCTGTGAAAAAAAAAAAAAAAAGAAAATGTGAAATGCATTAATGATCAGATACTTCAGAATACCTAATGAGAAAAAAATTGAAGACTTAGTCTGTTCTGCCTGTTTTGCCTTTTCTATTTTAACACTGGAAATAAAATATGCTGCAGCAGATTGTATTTCTGTTAAAGCTGTAACAGGTTTATGACAGTACTAAAACAGTGCAGCAAATATGGAAATTAGTGCAAGAGTCTTTTAACATGCTTTATTACTCTTATTTAACAAAATGTATAATAGCTTTGTAGTACCTAAATGTACCTAAGTAGGAGCTTTTTATATATAGAATTTGAATTTGGTTCTGGTAACGGATCAATCAAACTTCACTGCCAAGGATTTTTAATACATAAATCATAAAGAACTCTGGCATACCTGTTACCTAATATTCAACAGATTAGAAAGCAAGCTACAAAAACATAACTTCCAAAAGTTCGTATGTGATGATGTACCAGTTGATACACCATATGAAGCACCAGTTAAAACACGGCTATGAAAAGTTCTTTCTCAATGCTTCATTTTTTTTGAAGACCGTAATATTAAATCAGTGGTGGTGCAGTGGTGGCAGTCAGAGATGACATCAGATAATTTTTTTCCTTATTTTGGGCTTCTTTGAAAGGGATTTAAAATAAAAAAAATATTTCTGCTTCAGTGGAAAGCATGTGCCCCTTCGGTGGATTATTAATTTAATCTGCGTGACTTCATGATTTTTGTTGCTGGGCATCTGAAATGCCATTCTTTTGCATAATGGCATTGACCATGGAGACATCCATGAGTTGTTCTCGTGGTCCCAATGTTTAGTCCATATGCTGGCTGTGACAAACATCTGCAGTGACTCACTCTGAAATCACCCTGTCTGAATGATTTCAGCTGCACTGGTGTTTTTCTGCAGTGATGCATGTAGAGCAGAGAAGCTACTGTATTTCCAGGCAGAAATGCATTAGGAAATGCACAGCCATCTCCAAATAGTTCTACTGAACACTCGTGCTAAAGATCATGCTATAGTTGCTGTGGCTCTCAGAAACAGAACAGCTCCATAGAGCTGTTAATTGTACCACGTTTATCTGTAATTTTTGCACCTCATCCCAGTGTGGATCCCAGCTGGATAAAGCACTTTGCTGTGCTTCCGGAGAGGTCTAATTTCAGGACAAGGAATAATTGGTCAGTGGGTCTTTTTCATTTTAAATTCTCCATCTCTGCCACTTGATTCACTACAGAGAACTCAGAAAGTAGTGCCAATATTCAACTTTTTAGTTTTACTATTGGAGATTGAAAAGTTGCCTTTCTCCTGTTTTTCAGAAATCTGGGTTTATTATGTGTTTAAACTGAGATATTTAAATGTGAACTCAAATTTATACTATGTGTACCATTTAAATTTTGTAATCTTTGCTTTCTACATGCAATTGAGCATGTAACCATCTTAACCCATAATAAACAAAGCTACATGGGAAATCACAGAGAAAGTAACACAGAAAGATGTTACTTCTCAAATGACCAATGGAGAATTGCCATCATAAGAGACTTGCCCATCATAAGACTGCTCCAAACTGAGATGAATTTCAGGAATGAAGGACCAAAACTGGATATGGCAGGAATGGTTCATCTCAAGCAGTTCGCTATAGCAGCAAAGACTTTGGCTTGCTAAGATCTGTATAGCCAAAGAACAAAGAATTATTAGGGTAATTATTATTTAATTTTCAGTACATATCAATCATCAATTATATACTCCATTTAGTTACTATATCTAAAGATGACAGGTTAACATATCAAGTGTTTCTTTTAAGCTATTATTTTGCCATCAAAAATTAATATAATAATTATGTATTGGTCTAGATTAACTACTCTTAGAATATTAAACAACACCAAAATAAGGACTTTTTCTTACCTCCACAGAATAAGAGAAATTTCTTGGTTTTGCAGCTCCTTGAATGTCTACTGCATTAAAAGTTGCTCACAACTAAGGTGTAATCAGTTGACCTTTCTAAAGCCCTTTGCGTATGCACCCACGTCTAGCATGTAGTGGCCATCACAAAAAATACCTGCAGTTGGAATATTGCTGACTGAGGTAATGCTAATTTTTTTCTCCTTGTGCTGGTTTTTCTTGGCCCAGTTTTTCATTGGGGGGG
>VZRN01005366.1:364518-404270 GCA_013397935.1 Dasyornis broadbenti
AAGGGAGAGAGAGAGAGAGAGAGAGAGAGAGGGAGAGTGGTCCAGCAGGAGTCCAGTAAAGAGAAGAAGCCTTCCTCCCAAGATGGAAACGGCCTGGCTTGGAGGTCTGCACCCCGTGGATGAGGGTCCCCACGCTGCAGCAGTTTTGGGGAGACTGCTTGCCTGTGTGGGGACCAGTGTCACTGCAGCAGTGTCGGTGGGCTGCTGCGAGACCCATGGCTACGCAGAGGAAAAGAGCCTCTCCCCAGGCAGGGGAAGAAGATCTGGGTGATGAACTGACCTACCCGCCCCCCCATGCCTTGTTCCCTTGTGCAGCTTCTGGGAAGGAGGGAGGGGAGCAAGCGGAGAAATAGTGTCTTTGAAGGGTTTATTTTACTTCTCATTTACTCCTCTGACTCTGTTAGTAATAAATTAAATCACCTTGCAACTTGAAGTTTAGTCCTGTTTAGCTCATTTGAGTGTGTCTCCTCTGGGTTTCCTTATCTCAACTCATGAGCCCTGGGTGTGTGTGTGTTAATTTGTGGGGCCCTGGTATTTGGTCAGGGTCAAACCACTTCGCTCCTACAGAGCCATAATAAAAAATCTTCTCTTGTTCAAGAACAGATTTACAGCCTTATGCTTCAGTAAGTTTATAAAGTCATTACATTTTGTACATCTCTGTGAAAAAAACATGCATCTCAATGGTTTTAAAAATAACAGAGCATATGATAGGTACTTTTGATGGTCCATCTGAAAGGCATCTAACATGTTAGATCCTGAAGTTCCTCATTAATGCTGCAATACTTTTCTGTTGAGCAGATGTATTAAAAATTAATTCGGAGTCAATGAAAAAAATTATAGTCTTTCCTGTGACTTCAAGGGCTTCAAATCTGAGCTCTAACTGATGTTTCAATTTTCCAGGTGTTTCAAGTCATGTACATATTCAGTGAATTCACATAACTTTGCTTGCTTCATTTCTCAGTTTCTCTTTGTATCTCTCCTGGTTTTGTTTTGATGAATGATATCAGTTGAATGACTATTTTCTTCATTTGCTTTTTCCTATTTCAAAAGCCTCCTCCAAGGGGTTTTCATCTCAGGTTAGCTGTATTGTCAATGTGCTCCTGAAATTTGTTGTTCTATTTTCAACAGATTTTGTCTTGCACAGCAAGCTGTTGATTCTGGTCAGAGAGGAACACATTCTCTGTTAGTTCCTAAAGGACAGAAACTTTGGGATTTGGAATCTACTGGCTATTTTGTGTCCTCAAATGCGCAGTTACGTCTTGTTGCTCGCTCTAGCTACAGCTGAATCTTCCTGAATCTTCTTCTGCCCTTAAATGCTCTTCAAAATTCTCTGGTGAAGCTGTAATGGATCATGAGGATGGGATATAAAAATGCCTACACTACTAACTGGTGAAGTGCACAGAGGGAAGGGATTTGATTTGGTACAAGCCATTTTGAGTCTAGGACCTCATGACTGCCTCATAGTTTTACTGGCAATGAAGTTTGCTTTGGCCACTGGTCCCAGGTGTGCCCTGGGCCTGTGTACAGTGCTTTCTGCTGGAGGGCACTGGCTCTGCCTGACAGGAAGGTTCGTCTGCATGGTGCCCACATGTGTGACTTCAACCTCACTTCCACCAAGGGGCAAATCATTTGGGTGGCATTAGTGGTATGTTCAAACGTGTCACCAGATTCCTGTAGATACAAAGCAAATTTCCACCAAAGAAATCCTACACCAGCTCACTGTATCACTGGTGTAGTTCTACTCATTAGATTCTGCAGTAAAAAGTTGATGTCAAATTTTAGGATTTTCAATCCAGTTGAAATGTGTCTTTGACATCAGGAACAAAATTTCTATTGGCTTAAATGGGATAAGATGTCACTGTCTGTGCAGTTTAGGATTTTTTCTTCTCTAGCAGCTCTTTGTAGAGAAGTTCTTTGGCCACAGAGCTCTTGCTGTTCTCACTTCCAGGTGACAACCTGCACTAAAGAGCACTACAACCCTGACATCCACACTAAATTTAAAACCAAAACCAAAACCAAAACCAAAAAACCCCAACAGAACAAATTAAGTGGATGAGCTAGCTTTGTCAAGGTAGTACCACTTTATTAGAACTTTTAAGCAAATTTTGATCCTGAGTCTTTCATTGCAAATTAAGGTCAATTTAAGGTATTAGGTGAGCCAAAATATTATTTTTGCATCTCCATGATGAAAGAATTGAATTTTTTTTAAAACAGTTACATTCTTATTTTGCTCTTTTGACATAGTTTGGTTTGAGTAACACTAATCACTTGTTGTGAACACAGTTATAGACTAACAGGGAGTCTTATATTGCTAGCTGGTTGCTTTAATAAAAACAATTCTATATTATTTACTAGTTCTATAGGGTTATGTAAGTAGTCTATTACAATTAAAAGGAGGTGCATTTGCCTGAAAAATGGATTTTTCTCTTGTTGGTCTATGAATACTATGGAGTATTACCACTTTCATCCTGTAGACTGAACCACAGCACTGTATAATGCAACTTCAGTCCATTTTGAGATGACTGCAAATTGTCGTAATTTTTTGTTAGAGTAATGATCAAATATTGATATTTCTTCAGTTCATACAAATGGATAAAACCTTCTTACATGCTACTTAGTCAATATATTCTGATGTTCACATTAGGGATTTGGAAATCAATGTAGTTTTCCTGTTATTCTTTTATGATTAAATCAATTGGGGTTATTTACTCATAGCAGAAAATATGGGTGATTGCAAACCCTACAGCTTGGTGAATTGCTTTCTCACTACTGCTGCCCTGTAATGAGAAGGTACAGGTTCTCTTCACGGTCTGACTAAACTTGCTTATGTATAGAAGCCATTTGAGGTGCAAAAATTGTTTATTATTAAGGGCTAGCAGTGTTTCCTGCCTAAGGGCATCTTCGTCATTCGGCATTACATTAACAGTGACAAAGCATGGTAATACTAGAGCCCAGCAGTGCTGATCATATGGAGGAAAATAGCAGATACCAGGCAATTCACCTTAAACCAGCACACTTTGACTCCTAGGTTAAATACACCAGTTAAAAGAAATGGAATAATAAAATGGATGCACAACAGGAATTTTGGAAACTTTATTCCTGATATTCAGAGCTATAAAAAGGTAGAAGATTGTGCGTTAAACAGATTTCTATTAAATCTTCCCATAAAAGCTGCAGCAACATAATCTGATATTCTAGATTGGGCAAACAGATTTTGTTTCTATTTCAGAGGCAAGAATAAATATTAATTTGTACAATAGCTTAAGTAAAGCTAAAGTTAATGCATTGGAATACAAAGCTTGCAGTGCTGGAGTCTAAGTTCCCATGTTAATTTTATTTCTGTGGGCATCATCCGTACTTTGCTTTTGGAAGGAGCTATGTGTATGTGTGGAATGTACGTGATTGGCCATTCCCTTGGTTCATCCAAGAAGAGCACCTCTCATGCACTAAAATTGCATGAATTCAAGCCTATTTGATTAACCTAAAACCCAATTAATCTTAGAATCCCTCTAGTCTTATTCGTGCAACTCATTCCCGAACCTCAAATTTGGAAGCACATTGATATATCTTATACCTTATGGAAAACCAGGTTTTTCATCATTTAAGGTGCAGAATATATAACCATTCATAGACAGTTTATCAGAATTTAGAGGCCCAAAGATCCCAAATCAGATTGTCTCCTGAAAAAAAATACTTTCCATACATGAAAAAAGGAACACTAGTGGGTGCATCATAATGCCTTGATTCACTAAGCCTTCTGTAAGCTTAAGCAGCACAAGACTTCTCCAGGCTTGAGAAGGTAGAGGTGGTCCCTGCCTAGTTTTGTACCACTCAGGTGATTAACTGGATATAGAATACATCTGATAAAGCAAAATTTGGAGTTTGGGGAAGGAAGGACAACAGGATTTTTAAAGCAGTGTCCTGGATAAAATATTATGACTGAAAGGCCTTTACCAAAATTATTTCAATGGTTGAGTTTTAAACTTCTAAAATCTGTGTCTGTGCCGAAAGAACTTACAGGCTCTCAATTATGTCAATAAAACTGAGTGCCTGTACAGTAAAAGTCAGATGGCAATCTGTATTACTACATCCTAACACACAAACAAACACAAAGGTGAACTACAGCAAGTATGACAACACAGCAGTGTATTTAGGTCTCACTTAAAACTCAGTGGAAGTTATTTCTCTTTCTTGACAGCAGCAATCCCATAAATTGAGCTCATTGATGAATGTTTTAAAACATATTTCTGGTTTTTTCCTCCTCTTTTGACCCAAACAGGCAAAGATCAAATCCTCCTGTGCACAGAGGTGCTGAAGCCCATGCTTTCCAAAACATCACTAGAGTGCTGTTGATTCCTGTGGAAACTGGCCTTCCAAATCTTATAGTTTTGAGAAACTCAGAGAACTGTTGAAACAAAGTGGGAACAGGAGGGACAAAAAATGCATGTGGATTTTTATGCTGTTTATATGTCTAGGTTCAGTGCTTTAAAGTAAAGAGCCAGATCTCAAAAAACGCCAGCATGAGCTGAGACATTGAAGGGATGACTTAAAAATGTGAGTCTCATGGCTAAAATATTTGAAATGGACAACAATGAGTGACTGGCAGCATGTAGTGTAGTCTGTTCCCGGGGGCTGCTAGGACCTCTGCCAGCAGGCATGACCATAATTCAGTTTGGAAGCAGTGAAGGAATACACAGGTGTCAAAATATTTGAATGCTGAAGTACTGCAAATGTTTTTAAGTAGTAAATGACATGCACTATACTGAGCTGCTTCCTACCTTGACTGATACAACTGCAAATCTAGTGTAATTCTCCTGATTTCACCATTGTACCAGAAAAGCAGAATATGTCTCCAGAACCTTTAAAATTGATGCCAAAATTGATCACACTTCTGAAACAAAGCACCGCAAAATTCACACATTCAATAAATGCGGGTGATTCCTCAATTTCCTGCTCTCTCTCACCCCTGTGAAATGACTTTGCATGCCCTTTCGTCTTGCCAGGCAGCAAAAGGAGGCTTCCCTCACTGCTTATGGCAGGACATGTTCAGAGTCCGTGTTAGTGGCGAGCTGGAAAAGGGCTGCTTTCCTCTTTCCCCAATACTGTCAGCATCCTCTTTCCTCACCAGCCTGAATGTGGCCAAGCATTCCAAGATAATTTCCAAACCTGGCTGTCCTTCAAGCCATCTTGGTACAGGTTGCCAGTAAAATGCCGGTGGCCAGCTCCTTCTGGGTAAGCAATCTTCCTAATGAAAATAGGCCTGAAGTTATTATCAAAAATAGTGTTTTGCATATAAGAAGCCCAGTAAAATACCTTGATGGAATCTAGTTAATTTTAAGCACAGTTTTTTAGGGTGTGACAGGGTCTTTGAAAAGAGTTAGGAAATATTAGTGTTCTGTGACTGCAAGCTCGATTTGCTAATAAAGACAATACCTTACCCCAAAGGCTTTTTCCAGCTGCAGCCCCTGAAGCACAAACGTTGAGCATGTATCACACAGAACTGTCAGTTACTACTGGAGCCAGAAAATTGTTGTTTCAAATGTTACAGTACAGGAAAATCGCCTCTCTGCACTTGCTGCCAAAAAAATGACAGCTTAATTTATGCCATGCTGAAGCTACATTACAGAGCCATTCAGCCTGGCAGTTAAGTACACTCCATGCTCACATCTTTCCCCTGTGCAAGTGCACTGGGGAGAAATACACAGGGACTGTAATAAGGACAATTGGCTGCAGTGTTTTCCATGTCACTGGAACTAAATACAGGTGAAACAGTATCAGCAATAAAATACATCACCTGTACTTCCTATGCAAAACACCACTTGGTGTGTGGATTCACAAATAAAGGAAGGACGTGGGACAGGATTGTTATGCATGAAGTGGATTACAGAGAGGTTTGCTTGTGTCAGTCCTCTGGGTTTTATGTTGAAGGGAGGTGCTGAGGTATTACCCATGCCTTTGAAAATTATGTCAGTATCCTTGGTTCAGACCTTCAAAACTTGGCAATGTTTACACTTTCTGAAATTAAAAATCTGACAGTATTAAAGCACAGCCTAGTGTCGATATTTGTCATCAAGGTTTTCAGAAGATATTAAGGATGCACATGACATTATTTAAAATGAACCATCAACCAAACAAATCCCATAAAATTATCATCCTAAATGAATCCCAAGATTGCTATGTAGTTTTTTAAGGCCAAAGCTTAATTTTATTTGACATTGAAACAATGATCATCCATGTAATAGAATGAAAGGAAATTATCATGTCTGTTTTTCTAGTTAGTTTATTCATATTAATCACATGGTAATTATGTCCAGAAAGATTGATCTTAAACAATCTTGCAAATGAAGAATTGTAATTCATTTCATAAACTCATCAAGATCAAAACCAGTTGATCTTGATGTCAGTTAATTTATTTCCCCTCTCCTTCCTTTTCTACTCAATGTTTGTACCAATATTCCTATGTACAATATTAATGCTTACCTTTAGAAAGCTTTTGCTAATAGCTAACCCATTCACAGCAGACTGGCTTCACAGCTGTTTTCTGAGGTGGAGGGCAGTAAAACAAAAGACTTCATCAAATGATTCAAATGCTCTGACTGAGATTTTTAAAGCAGAAATGGTATTCTAATGTACCCGTTCTTGTTTGTGCTATGAAGGTTACCTACAGTGCGTAGGGCTGTGTATAAAACCACTGTGGGTGGTTTGAAAAATATATTTTTTATTAACTTGGAAATTCTGGGTACAACTAAATAACTTCAGAATTTATCATAATGTCAGAGCTTTTCTGGGCTTAGAACTGGCATGGTTTCTTTGGGAGATCTTGTGTTTTGTGTGGGCTTGTGTCCATGTCTATTTTAGTATGAATGAAACGTTTCCCATTCCTGTTTTCACAGAGTTTACAATCTGAGTGAACCCCAAATCAGGAGAAAACAAAACAAACCAAAACAAAAACTCAGTTGAAATGAGTGAAGTGTATCTTTTGAAACAGAAATAGAAATTTTTGCAGTCTTCATGCTGAATAATAAATCTTGTTCACTCAGTATGAAATGCTGGGAAGCCTTTCATCCAGGTAAGATGAAGTCTGCCATTTAACAAGGCAAATCAAAATGAAAATTATATAATTCCATAATTTTACTTAAATTTCAACTGCAATTTAGTACATTAATACTAAAATATGTTTTAGTATTTTCTTGGAACCTCTCATGGATTTCTAAATGCAAACCTTTTTAAGCTTCTGTCATGTAAAACCCTATTCACCCCAAATTGGGCATATAGCAAGGTTTTATCTTACAGCACTTGTGCTTTTTTTTCTCTCACTCTCTGTGTAAAGCCCTTGAACCGAGTCACTATATTATTTGTGCCTGTTCATAGATTGACACTATCAAATCCATAATCTCTTAACACATACGGAGCATTTCACACAAGGCATTTTCTGTGTGATTAGGAATGCTGTAAATTATCCATTTTCATTTCATGAGAAATAGGTTCCTGTATTACAAAGGTCTGTGCCAATCCTATTCTTTGGAGAAAGAAACATGACATTCTGTTTCTTAGGAGCCATAACTCATTGCTAGTTCTACCACATAAACAACAGGCTCGTCTTTAGCATGTGTGTGTCTACTTATATGGACGTGTACAAACTGGCTATACTTCAGCTGTGTCAGGATTTAGAATATTATTATCACACATGAAACAGGGGAGGCAATGCAACACTGGAAAAATGAGTTTCACACTCATCAATGATTAACGACTAGTTAATCAGACACTGAATTTGTTTCCTTGTAAAATTGACCAACAAAGACATAGGAACGTGCAGAGATGTCCCAGGTTTCAACCACATAGCCCTAGTAATTTAGTCTACTAGCAAGAAGAAAGGAGCTTTACAAGAATGACAGCTATATTTAACAATTTTTCTCCCAAGGAAACAAAAGCGTGCTGATATTGCACCCAAAGTCAACCTGAAACTCCTACTTTTATAATATTAGCTAAACTTCCATGGTTTAGGTGAAGGATTAGAACTCTGAGAATCGACTTTGTTCTAGGAACTCCATGAAATCATTAGATGCTTGGACATCAGGAACAGTTATTAGATGAAACGTAGCATTATAAGAGTGCTTTGGGCTTTCAAATTTCTAATTAATTAAGTCTAAATGTTATCCAGCACAGTACTGTTTGGAGTGAAGTTTTCTAGACTGTTTTTCTGTGTGCTAAGATGCCTCAAACCATGTTTCAGTTAACAGAAATCTAGATGCATGTGAATGGCTCTCTCTTTTGTGCAAATTGTTATTAGTATTGTTGCTGCTACTGTTTGTTTTCTTGCCTCATTGCTATTTCCAGTAAATTATTCTTATTCCAATCTGTCATCTTTACCTTTTGTGCCTCCAATTCTCCCCTCCAGCCAGCTGCAGGGGGAAGGGGAGGGAAACTGGCGGTTCGAGAGAGTGGCAGTGTGGTTTGGAGAGTCTCAGTGGGAGCATGAAATTGCAGAGTACCGTTCCTAAACCACAACAATTGGGGAAGCCAGATTTTGCTTTTTTTGCCTTGGGGTAGACTAATCCTTACGATATATGAAGTCTTAGGATTCCATTGCAAAGGAAATCAATGGCTGCACACACAACTACATTTGTGCGTTGACAGTCTCAAGCTGACTTTTCAAAAGCGCAGACATCACCTGAGTATTGCTGCGTTCCACAAGCAATCTTTCAACTAGAGCAGAAAATAGCATGGCATAAGAGAAATCCTGTTTTGATTTTCCCTTTTTATTGGGAATTTCAGCCGTTCCTGCACCTCTCAAACTCAACTCACGTATCCCTGATCTCATTAAGGTATATAATTAGGAAAATAAGGTACTAGAAGATGTTTCTTCTTTCATGAATATGACCCAGAGCCAATATCTCTAATATAAAAACAAACCAAAAAATATTGTAATAAAGATGGAAAATGTGGAAGGCCTTGATTTTTCATGCAAATGAGTGAATGAATGGCAAAATGGAAGAAACACATCTCCACAAGCTCACTCTGAAAATGTGTATTGAGAGAAATGCAGTGTGCAGCTGTCATTATGGCATCTATTGATTTCTGTAATACCATGTAATTCTTCAAATACTTCAACCAATTTCAATTTTACTTTATTCTTAGGAAAGAAGTTTTTTAGAAAGCCTAAATGAAAAATTCAGGAGTGCTATTAAATGTTCCTTTTCTGATCCCAAAAAAGTCATAAACCACTTAAAATTGTTCATTGATGGACAAATGATCTTGTTTTAACAACATAGTCATAATATGTTCTAAGAAAAAAGAGCAGATACTGTAAAAACTCTAGTAGTCTGTCCATGTATTATTGTTCTTATTGGCTTATGTTTAGAATTATAGACTCGTAGAATGTTTTGAGTTGGAAGGGACATCCAAAGATCGTCCAATTCCAACTCGCCTGCCATGGGCAGGAACACCTTGCACTTGATCAGGTTGCTCAGAGCTCCGTCCAGCCTGGCCATCCAATACTTCCGGGGTGGAGAATCCACAGCCTCTCTAGGCAACATTTCCAATTGCCTCTGACTAAAGAATTTCTTCCTTGCGTCTAATCTGAATTTACCCACTTTCAATTTGAAACCATTGCCTCTTGTCCTGTCACTATCTGCCCGTATAAAAAGTCCCTCTTCCTCCTTTTTAAGTAAGCCCCCGTTAAGGCAGTGGAAGGTGCTATAAGGTTTCCTCAGAGTCCTTCTCCAAGCTGAACAACCCCACCTGTCTCAGCCTTTCCTCATAAGAAAGGTGCTCCAGCCCACTGATCATCTTTGTGTCCTAATATTTATGAACAGTAGCAGGTCAGTATGAAAATCAACACTAGACCCAGTTCCTAAAACTCCATTTGTGTCAATTTTTCATCTTTAAGGGTATGAAATTAATGGACCAATGGGACTAAATATAGCACTCAGGTGACTCTTTACTTAATCAGGCATATAGACACCATAAGTTTGCAGATGACCATGGGCAGCTATATATTTTTTATTTTTATCATAAGTTTATTTAGCCTAGAATATAATGTTTTCAGTATTAAAATACAAGTCCTCAAGTTATATACGAATATTTGACTTGTTTAATTAAAAAAAAAAAAAAAAGCCGTAAAGTCAGCTGGAATTTTCCTTTCATTTTGGCAACTTAGGAAAAGGTAAAATATAAAATCAAGTCATGTCCCTCACCACCTCTACTTCTGCCTGAACTATCCTCCTCTTGGTAAGGCTGCAGCAGGCTACTTTTCTTTGGCCCCAAACACAAACTGGATAGATCTAACTGAGATAAGTTTTGTCACTTAAAGTCCATGAAGCAGGTACCCAGACACCCTTCTCTGTACAAGTAACAACTGTATTGCAGACAAGGTAATGAACACCTCCACACCATGTTCCTTTCCTCAGTTTCCCCACCATCTGAGTGTATTTGGAACTGGTTATCCACAGAGTACAGCACCTGTCTCCATCTTCAGTTAAGACCCTCTGGTCCTATCTGCATCCTCAGAAAAGCACTGATGAAGACTGTGTAATTTTGGCCTCATATTTGGTGTTTTTTTTATAAACTACCCTCATTCACACAAAATTACACTTTGCTTTCTCCAGCTGGAAAAACTATTAGGTCATCTCAACTTAATGGAAATATGACTTATATTCTGGATTTTATTATTCAATAGATATGTGCGGTTTTTCTGCAAAATTAAATAATAGTTTTCTAATCAAAACACTGTATTCAAGCACAGAAGCAGTCTTTACAGCATCAAGATGATAATATAGCTCTGGCACAGGATTCAGCTTAGGACAAAATTCCATCAATTGTTTGAATACTCTAACCTGTTTGAAGGCTCAAAAGAAAATATTTAGCTTATTGTCTTAACTGCACTATTCTGTGCACTGAGATGCTTTGCCTCTATTAATTTTGTCAATCATCCTTTAAAAATAGTATCTTATACTAAAACTAAATCACTACAAAACATGTACTGTAAAATTTATTTAGCAACAAAAAATATGGTTTTTGGGGTTTTTTTTTTTGAAAATACTAGGCATGAGAGGCACTGATCCTTTAAACAACCCTCTCTTAATAGTAAGTATTAAGATTTTCTTGTCATTCAACTCATACTTGGGAAAAACTTCTTTTATTTTGCTTTAGACTACATCAAGGCAGATACAGAAGACAAGGAAAGCAACTAAATGAGAAATGTAAATTCTTTCCTTCAAAATTGAAGTATTTTATAATAAACAAAGCACTAAATTTCTAGTTGCTAAGAGACCTACATCAAAACAACTACTTTTCCTTCTAAATAAGAACCCAGCAATAGACTATGATTTAACTCTTTGTGGTCTCCAGCTTTCCACATCATAACGTTGAAAATGAACAAGGGAAAAAGCCCATATTTGTGTAACTACAACAAAGACAGTTAATAAAACATAAGGTACGTAACTATTTTATTAGTTAATGGTTAGGATGCTATCAAAGCTGGTTTTTTTCCTCAGGAAAAAATGCAACATGTCAGAATACATAAAATTACTGTTTCATTTAAGTGATAAGATTAACTGTTTTCAGAATATGACCCTTTAAAGAAAAAATAAACAGGAATGTTTTGAGCAGTATGTTTAAGTGGTGCCTGTGTTGTACTGACTGACTCTCACAGTGTTGGTGTCTTTGATCCACTATGTAAGAGAATGTGTGGCTGCAGGCCAGCAATAACAACCCCAGAAACCTTTAAAGAGTCAGCAGCTTTCCCATTTTTTTTTCCCTCCCCCTCTTTTTATGTCAAGGAAATCAAACACACAGCTAAAGGGCATCATAAATATATCTGATCACTGTTCAGGGGGTTTCCAAAATGAGCCACAGGAGAGACCATCTTTATTGCAAGGCCAATCCCAGTTTTAATCAAAGCAAATGTGCTTTAAAACCTAGTTGATTAAACTGGAGTAAATGTCAAAATAAAGACCGGAGAACAGTATTTACACAGAAGACATGTCCCTCTCATTTGCACAGTGCCAAGGACACGTTTCTGCACTCTTCCAAGGGCTGTTCTATTCACCAGGAAATTTTCCCAAAGTGCCCTCTTCTGGACTCTGGGAAATGATGAAAAGGAGGCACTGGGCTTTTAGTTAGCTTTTCAGCTGCTTCAGCTGCTCCACAGATACTCCACATCCCTGTCACCCTCTGCATTCAGTGAGCCTCCCTCCCTTCCTTAACCACAGGACTAAGAACTATAGTTACTTATCACATTTTTGGCCTTTAAGCAGTTCTGCCTGTGAAGCCAAACTTCCTCACCTAGAATCAGCACGTGTGGTGTAAGTATTCCTCCAACCGACCTTGTCTCGCTGCAGGTCTAGTGGAAGAGAAAGATGCCAACTCTCAGTTTGATTTAACTCCAGCTCTATAGACAACATGCCACCTAGACGATAATTTCTGACACTAGAAGAGGTGAAAATCGACACCTGCTTCCAGATTCTTGCTGACTGCTGAGATGCTTGAGAGTATTTGCCAACAGAGAATAGAATAACAAAAGACGGGAGATCTAGATCAGCAGCCTGTGGGAAATTTGTTTGTTAGCAGTCCAAACCACATTAGCATGAGCGCTGTGCTTTACCCATGATGAACAAACACATGGTATAAAAATTGTATGAAAGGAAACTTATCTAGAAAGAAAGATCAAAATATCCTGAATAATTGAGTGGTAGCTGGCAAAAGGCTGAAAAACAGCAGGAGAGTCAAATATAGAGAAGTCCTCCTGCCAGAAGTTGCCTTTGTTTCTTCCAGCTTCCTTATGTACCTACAAGGTTTTAGGAAATGTGTGATTCTCCAGCTTCTCCTCCTGAGTTCTTTGATTAGCACAGAAGCATAGAACAGTTTGAGTTGGAAGGGTTCTCCAAAGATCATCTAATCCAACCCCCCTGCAATGTGCAGGGACATCTTCAACTGGGTCAGGTTGCTCAGAGCCCTGTCCAACCTGATGGTGAATGTTTTCAGGGATGTGGCATCCACCACCACTCTGGGCAATTTGTTCCACTGTTCTACCACACTCACCATAAAAAAAAAAAATCTTCTAATCCAATTTAAATTTGTATTCTTTTACTTTAAAACCATTACTCCTTGTGCTATTGCAACAGTCTGTGCTAAAATGTCTGTTTCTTGTTTACCTTGATTCACTTAAAAATAAGGTCTATCCTTCACTCTGTACTGTTTGGTGAACCTTCACTGGAAAATGTGTGACATTTGAGCTCCTCAGTTTTGTCTGAAGCTCCAATCCCTTGAAAAATGTAAATGGCTTCCAAATTCTGTCCAGCCTTAGGACCATTTCAGTCATAGTAATCATAATGTTAATGAGTTGTACCTCAGCATGCACAAGCCCTCCCTCTCATGAAAGGGATTTCACAGACCCTCTGTTTGTTCCTAAAGGTGGCTCCCCCACCTTTGCTCCTATTACTCATCTAAGTCCATCTTTCATTCCTGTTTTGTGATTTCTTAGGGGATTACATGCAAAAATTTTATCAAGTATGGTTTCGTCATATTTTTTCGATGAAGAGTTGACTGCTGTGGGGCTGAGTAATCCTTCTCTCCAAAGACTGTTGCTATGTTTGTGTTCAATAATTTCAGTAATTCAAAGGATACGACAGTGGTGCAATGCACTTAGTAATTTCAGATATATGCTACAGTAAATGACAGTAGACTTAGCTCAGTAACTTAAAAATACTTGTTAAGAGAAGGGAGAAGGTAGCAGAGAGAACCCTGAAAGGTCAGCTACTGAGTAAGTTGTATGACATAACTCGCAAATACCCTAAATATTTTGATGGGGAAGTTTGGGGAAAGAAAGGAAGAGGGAGAAAGGTTCGCTTTTGGTTGTTGGCAGCTCTCTTTCAAAAGTATTGCAAGAAATATTGAGCATGACTGTTTCAGTGCGGAATATAGAACTGGAAGCATGAGTTGGCCAAATCAGAGACATGCAAGATTAATACATTTTTTTCCTCAACAGCTGGCTTGAGAGAGCTTATTCTTTTGTTTTGATATTATCACCATACAAACTATCTTATAGGAACACATGGAGATAGTCTAGTTCTTGAAAACAGCTCTCCTACAGGATGGGTTCCTGAATTAACCTATTTGTTAATAAACTGAGGGGTATTTAGTGTTGCACATGGACTCTGGGAGACAGCAGTGCATATTTGGGAATAATATTATTAGTATTAGCATAGTGACCATCAGTCGCCATTTGCAGCTGTTTTACATTAGACTTTGTTTTCTTAGGTGGTAATTCTGTGTTCCCCATAAAATACATGTATGTTGTTACCCTAAAAAGACAGATGTAACAATTTACTTACTTAATCTTCTGTTTACATGCACTCTTTTGATGGTAATATCCCTCTTCTACCAAAATCACAACCTCAGTGTCACCTAAATGAAATTTTTTTTGATCAAAAATTATTATGGGAATGGGACCAAGTCCCCAGATCACAAAGGCTGTTGATACTGATTATTTAGGCCTGACTGTTTTGTAAGGCATTTGTAGATGTTCCAAGTCAGCTTCTCTTTTTAAACTGAATAAGAAAGCTTGTTCCTAATACTGAATGCTATGTCAAAGCAAAATGTTCAGATGTTTTTTTGCTTCATACGGTGGCTGACTGCCACTTGTGTCTGTCACATCACAATTTTGTGCCTGTCCATTGAATGAAATGACACTTCTGAGGGGCAGTGTTGATATCTTCAAACCTAAAATAGCTGACCAGTGTCCACAACCTGTCAAATCAGTAGAGGCTGAGCTGCTTCACGGAAATTGCGTCAGAAGTTTGTAATTGGATACATGAAACAGAACCTGACCCTCCTCATGATAGGTGATGGAAGAATAACAGAACAGCCTTGTATCTTCAACCTCCTTTCCGTCTCCCTCAAATCAGACAGATATTTATGGAAAAGATTTATTGTAAGGAAATGCCTTCTAGAAAAATAGCAGGTACTTAATATTTATTCTTCCCTGAGACAGTCAGGAAATTTATGCATAACTTACATATTCTGTATTTATGAACCTTTCATGTAACTATAACCATGGATGTTAAGAGTTTCTGGCAGGGTCTGTGTCACCTCTCACACACGTTACTCAGAGGCAGCCAGAGGACAAGAGAAAAAGTTGTTAGTATGGGATAAGTGTCCTGGAAAACAATGAGAATGACAAAAGACTGAGCAACCCATGGTTCAGAGATAGTTGTGGATATTAACTGACATGAGATTTACTATGTCATGCCTGCCCTTGGGATTGAAAGCAGAGCTGGTCTGACAGCTGGATACAGCCAAAAGTGTAAAGCAGGAAAGCAGAAGAAAAAGTGTTTTAAATAGAGCTGTTTAAAACAAGAGTAGTGTCTTGGCTCTCTGGGCCAAAGGGTCTAAACTACAGAAGGAATGCCCTGGGCAAGAAATGAGAAGCTGAAGTTAGGGAGGAGATGAATCTGTGGGGATCAAAAGGATGCAGGGATAAAAAAAGGGTGGGAAAGTCAGAGGTCTTCCATAGTGGAGGGGAAATTAAACCAAATGTTTTTATGTGCAGATTTTGCTACTTTTGTATGAACCTGTAAATAGCTCTTTTTGCATATGAATAGTGGGAATGTGTTTAAAATGTTGGTTTAGAATGTTTGCCTTCTTTGTTGTGAACAAACTGAAGGACTCAGGAGAAAAACAATCCTAGTGAGAAGGAAGGAAGGAAAATGCAGAGAAGACTGGGGGAAAGGGTTCATGCCAACAAATGTTTGTGGAAGAAAAGGGACTGGGACACCTCTTATGCCTTCTGGGCAGGACGGCTGAAGTGGAGTGACTACCCCTGCAATGAGCCAAGGATGTATTAGTGGAATACTGTCAGGTCCAACAAATCCAGGAACATCAGTCCTAACATAACTTTCTGAAATGAACAAGGAGATGTTCTGAAGCCTACTGCAGTCCATTGGGAAAGATCCTTTTCTTGGAAATAGAACCTCTTGCTTTCCGTTCACTTTGAGGAACTGTCAGCTGAAGCAAATTCCATTCTGGGAATGCTGGGTTGCAATCCTGCCCAGCTATGGGTAGAGAAGAAAGAGCGGGATGGACCCTATTTCTAAACAAGCACATTCATGCAAATTGTAGTAGGAGTCTGTCCATACAGACCAAAGTCAATACTGTTTATAATTGAGCTAATGACATATTAACTTTCTTTATTTTAGTCAGAAGCCTAATTGCTTGCTATAAGATACGAGTTTCAGTACTCCGTATGTTAAGTATGCCAGATATTCATAGGAGTGGCACACAGAAAGCTTTACAAGAATAGGTTGTGTTTGGCTTTATTTTATTTCCAGTTTTTGTTCCGTGTTTTTTAACGCACACTTTGACTTTGTCACAGCGCTTCAGACACATGACCCATTCAATGGTGTGGTTCAGTGTTAGTCTAATCAAAACATGTTAGTCACATGAATATTTGTGAAACGCACAGATGACAGCTTCACTGTATGCATCCAGGATGAACTATCTCTTCAAATGAATGACATCAATGTAATCTCTCCGAATTCAGCAAACTATAAGTCATGTCAGCTATGTTCTACCAACTTTACAAGACTGTAGGACCCTAATCAATCTCACAGTCATGTTTTTAATCCAAAATGTTTAACCTTGCCCATTTACAATGTCATGCCTTGAAACTCGCATAGCAAACCAGACTCATTTCCTTTCTTAGAAATTGTCATTAATAATTTCTGTACTTGCTGACTCATAAACAATATGATTGTCAGGGAAGCGTACCTACTTCCTGAAAATTACTTTCTTATAAAGAATATTATTTTGGGTATTATTTTAAACTGACTAAAAGCAACATAAAATGAAACATTAAATATTAGAAAGATGCATTACTCTACAGAGGATAAATTATTTTTCCTATATATCCACAATTTAGGAGGACAATTTAATCTTCTAGCCACAATGGTTAAATACCTCATAATACTTATATGTTAAAGCTGCCTTGTGAGATGGAAGCAAAATCCTGTCAAAAGAATTTGCATATGGCATGTTGGCGTATTAAGACCTCCCTCGTAATTCGATGATTAATTTTAAATTGTGTAATTTTAAAAGAAGCTATAAAAAAACCCCAATAAAATACTCAAAATTCAAAATACCAGATTTTACAATGTGAGACACGATCAAACAGAGAATCATACAAATATATCACATCAATGAAGCTATTAAGTATATTTTTGCACTAATTTCAGGGGCTATGCTATTAAGGGATTACAGTATAGGCAATATTTTCTAAGACTAAAGAATGTTCCACTGTATGATAGGTACTGAAGAGAGGGCTAATGAGAAAAAGAGTGATTGTGACAAGCAATTATGTCACCTATGTGAACGGCTTAATTTTCTAAATTAGCCACTTTGATAATTATGACATCTCATTTGTCTTTTAATTCCATGAGCTGTGAAGTTTACCTTTGATTTTTTTTCCAATCAGATAAGAGGCTTTGATAAGCCAAGGGTCTATTATGTGCCTGAAAAACTCACATTTCAACCTGCTCATCTGCTTGAACTGGAGAAAATAGCACTCTTCACAAGAGCTCTCCAAACAATGCTTCCACTCCTTCTATTGGCACTAGCTATTAAAAAAAATATTTGCTAAGCAAATTAATAATGTAAATAAGACTGCAAGTGGGAATGTTTAGTCTGCTTAAGAGGGAAGGCAAACAAACTGTTTTCAAGCACTTTTTAAACCACTTGAACAACCGGCCATTTGCATACAAGCAATTAGCATGTTAATTACAAATGATTCTTATCCACTCATTAGAACATTTCTGAGATTCGCTGACAAATATAGGTCTTTCTTTAATTATCTTGACTCATAGGGGAGTGATAAAGCTTGTATTTAATTAAATTAAAAGGAAAGAGTAGTATTTTAAAGAATGAAACGGGAAGAGTAGTATTTAAAAGAATTAGCTCCGATTTGGGATTTAACTGCAGTAATTCTTCTAACTTCTGCGTTCATGTGTAAGACAAATGCCCACAGTGCTGTGTATGTTTTATATATGGAAAAAATAAATATTTCAGGCAATTTTTGAATATATGTGTAACTCAGCCTTCATTTTCCTTCACAGAATAAGTATGTCATTTCTTTGTAGGGACTGGGCTATTAACTGTGAGAGAGAATACAATAGTTAATGACTTATGGAGGAATCTGATAAAATAAAATGCCATTTAATGCGTAAACTCATTTAGTGCCATCTTCTCCTCTCTATTTGGATGCACAGGTCTCTATTCCAGCCCAGAGGGAACAAGAGTGGACAGATTGTTCTTTTCAAAATAAAAATACACTGCATTGTCATTATTTCTGTCATGCCTTCATATTGGCATGAAATCAGCAGGAATCAATGAAAAGTAGGTTTTGCTCTCTGATAACAGCCACAACCGGGCAGAATACAGTCCAATTACTTTGATCAGGATGTCAATATTTGTGATATCAAAACACGTCATGCAAGCTTTGTAGTGGGCAAAAGCTATGTCACTTATTTGAAAAGCAGTAGTAGGTTTGCCTCCTCATGTAAAATGCTTGTAGGGCTCTTGCTTAAAGAGCCTTTTCTGTTTATTTGCTATATAGCAAGGGAGGGTTTTTATTGCTTGTTTTTGCCAAAAACATTTTCCACTTTTATTCTAAAAACTACACAGATGTAGGAAGGACATTACAAACTCTCTTGGCCAATGCTAAATGATGTGTGTGAAAAAGTTCTAAACTGTCTTTTAAATGATATTGAATCCCTCTGCTCCCCACTAAGTACCTAGGTGAGACACCAATAAACAGTGATGATAGACCAAATCACAGCTTCATGAAAGTGGCCAATCCACTTAAAATGTCCTGTGTGTTTTTGCAGTATATTCCTTTTCTGACAAGTTTGAATGATGATAATACTTTTGGAAATGTATTTAAAACAAAGGTCTGTTAATTTTTTTAAAACCATATGCACTTCAGTTGGTTTACCATAGTTTACCAAAAAAAGTAATTAAAATCATAACTTCCTGTGTTCTTTTTAGTTTCCCTTTGAAAACTCAGATGAGTGGCAGGAAACCTCACCTATAAGGATCTCATTTGGCAAGAGATACAAGCTGATGTCTTCAGTGTGCCCAGACCTCCAAAGGCTTTTTGAAAGTTTGCAAAGAAAATCCTACGACAGGCTAGGAGACAGCTGCCTGTAACAACAGGTCACTGGGTTCTTTGTCATCCTCCTCTTCTGCATTTCTCTTTTCCCATTTCTCATTCTCCCCCTCAGTCTAGAGCTTCTGAAGCATCTGAGCATCCCTGAGTTTGTTTTGCAATATGTGGAAGGACAGCACAAAAATGGCGCAGTCTTGTGTACCAGAGTTAGACTAGACGATACCATGAGGTCCCTTCCAAGCCAAATGATTCAGTGATTATGTGATTATTATTCACTTATTTAAAAATCCTGGAATTGAAACATTTGTTTAAAACACCTGGAATAGAGAATTTTAAACTATTATGCACAGTTTCTAACATCTACAGCTCACCTTTGTAAAAATTGAGTATTGAATAACTATAATACAATAAATCTTTCTAAAGACTAAAAAAGAAAATAATTTTAAAACTATGCTCATAATTTTATTTTTATTTCTACAGAATATTCTTTACCTGCTCCAGGCCCAGACTTTTATAGATGAACATTAAGTAAAGCTATTATATGGAAATGATTGTGTGTAAACTGTACATTAAAACAAACTTTGGATGCCAGTGTATATATTTTTTGTTAAAACCATTCATAAAGCAAAGTCAACTACTGAAAAAATAAAGAAAGAAACTAAAGTTCTTCCCCACACAGGCATTTAAAACAGCCTCAAAGTGTGAAAGAAATATTGGAGGTATTTTGCAATGTAACATAGGTAGAAAAAGCAATCAACCATATTTGGACAGAAACCCCACCTTATTTCCCTATAATTCCATTTTAAAAATGCAGCATAAATCTATTCATTTCCTTGTCTGTTCAACTTTTCACTTCGGTCACTGAAATTTTTCTCTTGTATCTCAAGTTTACTAAATTAAATAACTTTTTTCTCCTTACATTTTTACAGCCCTACTTATAGCTCTGGCTTTTATTTCTGACTGTCTGCACCTGAACCCATTCAGAATGGTGGATTTGCTATTTCAACCATCAGCTTCTTCTCACCCTAGTTCTACCTTCCCTCTATTTTTTTTTTTCTCAAAGGTATTGAATTGCTAATTTATTAACTGCTCCTACATCTTCTAGTGTTTCTTCTGAAATTCCTACCCTATCTCTACTCTCCTGTCTCAGTTCCTGTACAAGCTGCTACTTCTTTCCATTTCCAAGGGAATAATCTTTCCAACCATGCACACATATTTTAAGGGCTCTAAATCTCAGTCAGGAAGGAGAGTCACAATGGCAGAATGTTTCAGAGTTCGTCTCCAGTCAAAATCTCCAATATTAGTGTCTAATTTTAACAAGTGTAGGTCACAGTAGGAGCCAATGTGTAGAGCCCTTACACATTAACCTATAGAAAATAAACTTACAGACCTGGGTTTTGTGGATTAATTTCCCACAAAAGTAAAAGAGACTTACGGATGCATTTATAAAACAACACCAAATCCACCAAAACAGAATGGTCAAATAAAATATCAATATGTAGTACAAAAAGCAGGCAATTTCAGACATGCAAGTGGTCAGTCTTTAGATTTAGAGAAGCAATTGTGTGCTATTTAATACTTGGGAGTTATTTGCCTGCTGACTTGAGCTTTCAACAGCTGTGCTCTTTCAATTTTTGTGTTTTATTTTCTCACAACTGCTCTACCTTGACCACGAGGAGCCTTGAAGGACAGCTGGAGTGACACATTGAGTCTGATTGATGGCTGCAGGACCCAGATGGTGAACTCTCAAAAATGTTGCTGGCAGATAGTTTTACTGCTGGAACAGTTTGGTTTTTTCTGCGGTTCCCTTAGCTGACGCTTTGCTAAATGCTGAGCAGTCACTTCTTGGCTAAGGTCCATCCAAGCTGCATTTGGATCTTGATGGAATGGCTACAACCTCATAAAAGTTCATTGTTTATACTCACTCTCACTCACAGAGAGTTTGCCAGCTCGTAAGCACTTGTATTCTTAGGAATTCTTCAAAATAGCTGCCATCAATGGGATGTTTTGACTTTACTTTTACTGTAGAGAAAATCCTGTCAGAAAATCTTTGTCATGCTGTTTATACATACTGTACATTTTATGTGGAGTTATTTATAGAGCTGTGAGAGTTTTGAAAGACTAGAGCTCTCTTTGTTTAACATGTCTTTCAAACCAAAAGCATATCACAGGTCAATAAAAAAGTCTCCAAGACAAACATTTTCCTTTCTAGAGTAATCCTTTCTGACTAGTCTTCTGAAACTTCCATTCATACCATAATACACACATTCTGGTGGTTTTCAGGCTCCTTTTTCTTTTGCTTAGCCTTACAGGCTTTAATCTGTCTCAGACTGATGGTTTCGACTGTGATTTTGTGTAAATGTGATATCCCTCACTGGCGACTCATCAAGCCTTGTTTGTCTACTGAATCACTGCTGACAAAAAGATGCCACAGAATGGTGAAATTCTGACCCATAATATTAAAAATGCTCTGTGTGAAGGAAAACATAAAACATAAGTCTGCAACCCTGAACAACGTGGCAATACTGAAACTATTACAGAAAATTTTACCTCATTTGTGCATGGGCATGCGCTGTGGGGTTCACTTTGGTAATTTTTTTCTTCCTCTTTGAGTAATTTGTCTAAAAGCTACTTATGGCATCAGAAGAAATTGGTGTCTTTCAGTTCTTCTCCTAGATTTCTAGGTAGTGCTGCTGTGTTCCATTCAATATCAAACAAATGCCACAAGTACATGACATGCATTTTGAAAAAGGCAATCAGGGATCTCTACATCTCTAATATTACGCTGTGGAAAATAATGACATAAAGAGAAAGGTTTTTAAAAGCACTACTCGTTGAGCAACCATAAGGCATGAAACATGAGAGTGCTAACAAGCAATAAAATAAAATTATGTTGAACTATTTACATCCAAGGACCTAATATAAAGTCAATTGGTTTTTCATCTTTGCTGGTTCAACTGTTGAAAAACAACAGTTTTAGAGAGTAATCCTGAACAAGTAGCCATTAGCCAAAAATATGTAACTTCAATAAATTTATTGTTATGAATCTTTTGATATTAAAATCAAGAATTAAAAAAAGGTTGGTTTTTAAACTTCTTTTATAGAGTAACATGATTCTTTCAGTTGTTTAGGAATAACATTTTTAAGAAATCAGCCTATTATATTAATGCCAGTTTTTCTTGTGAAAACAGCCTCAATTCCCCTGCTTTTCTCATCTTTGATAGATAAGAGAAATTGGACCTTTAAATCTAAACTAATACAAAACAGGGTAATTCAAGACAGGTACTTCAAAGCAGAATGCAGCAGAGGAGGAGAATTCCCCATCTCTGGAGGTGTTTGGGAAGAAAAGAAGAAAAAAAAATCTGGCAGGTTTCAACAATTCTGACAGCAGTTCTGAGCTGCTTAGAGAAATCACCAGCTGAAAAGAAAAAAAGAACATAGCACAGGTAAGGCAGTCAAAGGGTGTTAACTACAATAAATACAGTTTATCATATGGTTATAGCAATTTATTACAGAGATATCAAAATATATATTTAGTATAAATATCTATAAATGTATATCCAGAGGCATAAATATAAATCTCTCCATATAAACTCAAAGATTTTCTCACTCTCTGTTGTCACCACATTCTCTATCAAATCCACATCTAACAGCAGCACTATTTCCTGTTAGACTACTCAAGATCTGCTTAGAGTGAATTTTTTGCTATTCCCTGTGATCTTTTATCTAACTCTCTTACCTGTGCTAATACATTCATCATTCTCTCTTTATGCTGTCATCTGTTTTATTGTCACTCTCACCAGCACATTGTTTGCATCCATCCCCTAGTGTTTTTATGCAGTGCCCTGTCATGGCAGGAAAAATATATGGTTTGTTATTCATGCTTTCCATAGCTTGTTGAGCTATTCCATATTGCCTTTTTAGGCACTCACATTTCACTTTCCTTCTATTTAATAAATCCTAACATTAGACTCCATTCAAATAAGGAAAAAATATCCAAACTTATTTTTTTGTCTCTTTTTGCAAAAAAGCCAAAATTTCCTGAAATAAAGCCTGAAGTTATTATCAGTATTTCAGAAAATTAAATTTGTAATATTTTTTTTTACAGTTTTAATCTGCTGTTATCAAGGATGAGGAATGAAGGTAGGCTGTTAGAAAGGAGGAGAACTAATTAAGCTCTCTGGCCAGAAAATTGTACACTGTATTGCCCTTATCTCACAGCATTTCCTTCAGTTCCTATCTCACCAATGATTTTTACAGTGTCGTGCTGTACTGGAGCAAGACGCATTTATAAGGAATTTATACAACTAAACAGTAACAGTTTAGTTCAAAAATATCACACAAGGTCTTCCTGACCATCTGATGTGATTATACATACTTAATCATGCAGACATAATATTTGGTTATTGGTAAGTCCTTGGGGGCTGGCTCCTTGAAAATGCAATGTCTTCTGCAAAAGAGGTAGATGTGGTGGAATGCCACCTGTGAGAACTTTAGGAACACAAAACGACATTTGTTAAAAGATAATCAGTTAAGTATTTAGAAAGAAAGGAAGGAAAAAAACAAAAGGAAAAAAAAGAAGAAGAAATGAATAAATGAAGGACTGATGAATACGTGAACAAAACAAAATTTAATATTCTAATCTCTTCTTCAATATCTGGTGTAATTATTTTTCCAGGACAAAAACCATGATGCAATCCAAAAATTACCTTCTAATCAATATTTTTATTTTAGTTTCTTAAAAATTAATGATCTTATTTATTTTTGATTTTCTGGAGCTGATTTACCAAAGGGTGCTTAAGATGCACCCTTTTCTTGAAAGTTGGTGAGTATTACAAAGAACATTGTGAGTACTACAAAGGATAATATCCTGATAATACACTAATTTTTAAAAGCTAGGTTTTTTGGGTTTTGTCATCATGATCTCATAGTTTTAGTTTCATTTTTGCACCCAGGGACATAAATGCTAGGAAAAAAACCAAAAAAGAACTTCTGCTGTGTGATAGTCTCCTGAAAGTCTGGGGTCTGATTCAGAGGGAGATGAATTAAAAAACAGGTAATGCCAATATATTAACAATGCTGAAGTGGTTGTCATGTATGTTCTATAAAGCGTACGCCAAATAAAAATGCTGGCAAGTGCTGTGTTGAAATATCAGCTTAGTTAAAGGATTCATCATGAACCATTTGTCTTTTACCCTTCCCTCACTAGTCCTGCCAACACTTCTCTGTCTGCCAAAATGAAAAAGGGACAGCTGCCAAAGGGATGGATTTCAAAGTGTGATTTTTTTTTGTTTGTTTCAGTTTTGCTCTCTCATCTTTGAGATGTTTTTTCTGCTAAAAAATGCAGCATGTTGGATAATAAGAGTTAATCAGGAAAGCTGATAGCTTTGGAAGTTCTGTTTAGGTTGACTTTTCCCTGAGTCTTAGGGATGGAAGACCTACAGACATTTCTGTCTTCCACTAAAAAGATTTCTGTAGCCAAAGCAAATTCAAGCCAGAAAATGTGTAGTCAATAGAGAATGTCCACGAGAACTGGTGGGTCAGGAGTACTGACTTCGTGCATAAGTGTGTGAAACATCTGTAAATTTGGCTAGTACACGCCTGCATGCAGTTTATACAGAGGTTTTCCCTCAGTGTACTGTGTTGAAGGGATGAAGAAAAGTTTGTTCTTCCCAGTTGCAAAGGAGAAAGTTGCTGGCTTGGCAGGTAATTGGACCACCTGAGGTGAGACAGCAACGCAAAAGGACTAACAATATCAGAAGCGCACCTTTTAGGTAAGGGCTCCGTTTTCTAGAGAAAAATGTGGGCTGACTCTGGAATGAAGGAAATGTTCCTGCATGACAGCGCCCTACTGTCCAGGTCCAACAACTTCAGTGTACCTCCTCTCCCAGTTCCTTCTACTCCCAGTGTGGTTCCAGCATGCCCCCATTTGACATGCCTGTGGCCTGTATTCTTCCAACTCCATATCAGGCATTCCTTGTTTGAGGAGGCAAACCAGAGGATAGCACCCTTCCCCTTTATAACATCCTTCTAAAAGGAATATTCATCATTGCTAAAATAAGAACTTGGAGATTGAAGGGAGATTTGTCTGGTTAATTTTTTTTATGGGGAAAGCTCTGAATTGCAGATTTGATGGCATGGTAAGATATTTTTTACAGTTAAAATATTTTTCCAACCTCTCTCTTACTCTCATGTCCAGGGAGCTTATGTCCTCACCCAGGTGTTTGCACTTCTGCCCACCTAATAACATTCTCAAGTAATAATTTTGAGTGTTCAAACTCATAAATAGACCTCTTGTAAACCAAAGAAGTTCTGAGGTGTAAAGATGCCTACAACTTGATGTCAAAGTCTGTTAAAATATCCGGTTGAAAAGCCCAGCCAGTGCTCTCAAGGAGTGGAAGACTGCAGTGTAAACTCACACCTTGAACTAGGTATTGAGGAATCCATATGGCAGAGCAGCTGCAAGGCACAAATGCAGAGTAAAACATTTGTGCAATGAAAAGTAGTCATTGTGTTTCTCATAGAAGTACTTGTTTTCCTCCCTAGGCTGGCTGCAGAATTATACTTGCTTATGGAGTATTTAGTATGAAAGGAATATTTGAGTAGGATTGACAACACTACTGATGAATCTCGAAATAGGTCTCCCTCCCATGCAAGCTGGCTTACACAAGGGTCATATAGGAATGCAAATTCCTATGGATGAATGTTGATCTTGGTGATAAAGAATAAAAAAATTAATTAGTTTTCATACTGCTCTCTGGGGACAATATTTAGACTTAATCTTGCAAATAAACTTGCAAAGCCTCAGTGTTATTGCCACAAAACTTTGAGCTATGGCTCATAAAGGCATCCAGCATACCTTTACAAGGCATACAGTCCCCAGGCTATTTACTGCTGACACTACCAGCCTTTTGTCCATTCTGCCGTGAACAAAATGGAAGACCCAGAGTTGCTGGCTGTTCAACAGATAATGGCAGGGTTACTTTTTTTATAGTTCACCTACCGCACTCATGTGCAATTGAATGTGTCTCCCATACACTGCTCTTGCTAATTCCATCTCCAGCAATTATCCCGTCCTGGTACTCCATTGCAAAGTACCTGCCAACAACGAGGGATTCGCAGGTGGCAGCTACAAAGTGCTGCTTCTCCCTTCTCTTTGCAGGCACCATGTGGTGGCAGCTGAAACGTGATGGTGCTGATGTTGTTCACACAGGAGGGCATGACACAGGACAGGGCAAAAACTCTGCCTCTTTAACCTGATCCGGATGTCAGCTGTGCTCTCTTTTGCCCATTCTCTTCAAGTGAAGGTGAGTGCTCTCTTCACAATACTAATTTCAAGCTATATGCTGATTAAGTCAGGGTTTTTCCCTTGGTTTTTGCATTTCTCTTATTTTAAAATTCCATGTTGATGTGAGTCTTTTGGGTGTACAAGTTTTCAAATTATGTTTTAGCCAGGAAGTGAGTATGTTACTTTTACTGACCACTGAAATTACTTCAGTATCAAGCAGATCCACTGCTGGGTAAAAATCACATGCTCACAGAATGACTGGGATGGAAGGGACAGCACAAGGCCTCTCATCCAACCTCCTGCTCAGAGCAGGGCAAGCTTGAATATCTCTTCTGCGGTTTATTCAGTCTGGTCTTGAAAATCTCCAGAAATGAAGACTGCAAATCCCCTCTTCATCCCTTGCTGGAGAGTCCTCACCATGAAAGTGTTCTTTATGTGAAGTCTGAATGTCTCTTTTTGCAATGTATTGCCTCTCACCCTCTCAGCACAAGTGACTGTGAGGACCATGGTCCACTTTTGAGTAACCTCCCCATAGGCACTGGCCCTGGAGCCATCCCTTCTCAGGCTGAACAAGCCCAGCTCCCACAACCTCTTCTCACTGGGCAAGTGCTCCAGCCCTGCCTGTCTTGGTGGCACCCACTGAACCTGCTGTGGGCTATTCATGTTTTAGTTGTACTGGTGGCCAAAAACTGGATGCAGTTTTGTGTATGTGGTGAAATATAGTGCAAAGTAAAAGGGGGAATATAATCTACTGGCTTTTCTCCTGTTAATAGAGCCCAGTGTGCTGTTGACCTTCCTTAATGACAGAAGACACCCTGGTTCATGTTCAGCCCCTGGTTTGCCAACATCTTATGTGCCTTCCCAGCAGAGCTGCTCCCCAGACAGGCAGACCTTGGCCTGGATTAGTGGAAGGGATTAGTCCATCTCAGATGCAGGACTTGACACTTGCCCTTGCTGAATTTTGTGGGATTCCTATTCCATTTCTAGCAGGCAAAGCCCCAAGCACCTGCCACCAAACAGCAGCAACCTCAGAGAAAGAAATGGTTTCTTCTGTGTCCCACAGTTACAGAACTACAGTGCTCAGAAATACAGGGACACCTGTTCATCCTTCCCAATCTCCAAACAAGCCTGTTGGCCCTGGATCCAGTAATTCTTGCCACAACTAGGCAGCCTGCTTTTAAAGACAAAGGACTGCTTAACCAAAAGGCAGCAAATATTGGATAAACAAGTTAGTAGGTTTTAAAATTCATACCTTTCACCCCAGACAAGGTACATAAGAAAATTTTTATTAGTCCATTTTCTCACTCGTCTGAAGTCTGTACCCACAATTTGTGATGCCTATGTTTTGTTTTGTTTTGTTTTGTTTTGTTTTGTTTTGTTTTTTGTTTTGTTTTGTTTAGGGGTTGTTTGCTTGCTTTTTTTTTTTGTTTGGTTTTTTATTTGTTGTTTTTTTTTTTTAATCTGGTAGCAAGATATAAGAGAAAAATCCCATGAGACAGAAAAAGTCTTCAAAGAATATTTTTCCCCTGAAATGTGTGAAATGGCTAGAAATTTGATGATAAAGGTAAAGAATACACACTAGCGCCATATTGGTCTTGAGTAAGACAGCCAACATAAGGTCTTGCTTTAACACTGTATTCTAAATATTTGCATGATTGTCCTTATTCTTATCCATTGTATTCCACTCAGGGTGGCAAGAGCTTAAACCAGTGACAGCAGGGTACTTTTTAATCAATTCCTTTGGAAAATCACATAGGTCTGTACTGCTCCATACAGAAAATAGAATTAGTATTAGCTGTAATTCAAAGAGACTAATTTTGTGAAGGAGGGGGTGGTTTCTGAAGTGTGACAATTTCTTATGTTAGTTCTCCCAGACTCACCATCTCCTGCACTTATTTAAGGAGAGCGGCTACTCTCACCACAGGGCTTTTCACACCTGCAGAGTCTGACCTGGCATATGCAGCGATGAAAATGGATGCTTACAGTCCCATCTCAAGAGAGGTTAGTACCAAAACTGAAAGAATAAAAGCAGGCAAAATGAAACTGCACCAGCCCAGAATTTCTGGTCCCTGTCTGTCCTAGGGATGAGTGATCACTTCCCATCCATCAGGCTGTGGAGGTTTGTGGTTTAACTCTTTGCATATGCTACTTCACAAGGGCTGTTTGTGTTAAAGTGGCCTCTCATGAAGAGGTGTAATTCCCATCGGCTTCTTCCTCTTGTTTGGCCAGAGGCTGCTTTTGACCTTTACAGGCTTTGAAATTCGATTCATTTCGTATTACAAAATATCCATTCCTCTGAGCAGTGAATAAGTGGTCTTTGAAGTCACCACCTAGGGCTCCTTAAGTGTTTCAGGAAGGAAGCAGAGGTGCCTGCTGACTGCCAGTTCAGTGCTTTGCCTGCTTCCCACAGAAGCACCAAGCAGCACAACCAGTGCTGCTTTGCCCTACCTGAGTCGGAGGTGTCTGGAGAAGAACTTGCTCCTGACTTTGTCTGCATCTCCTCTGGACACAGAGCAGTGGACTGCAAGGGCTGTTCATACTGGCGTGATGGGAATTTGAGGAGAAAGAGGTGGCAAAGTGAAATCGAGACAGGGACAGGACAATGACATTTGCCACAGAGGGAATACCTAAAAATTACTGTCTTTACACCCTGAAACACAATGTAAGTGCAATGGCTATGGAAATTGCTTATAATCACAGTATGATGAGAGCTGGCAAGCAGTCTCTGCAATAACAGTGTGTTGTTTCCTGGGAAAAAGTATGATTCATTCAACCCTTATCCTCAGAGACAACTTTCCAGAAAAATCCATTCATATGCCAGTATAAAATCTGGTTTTAAGAGTTGTGTTGTTGTCATAGTCCTACTTGATGCATGCAGCTTTGGTCTACTGCAACTGACTGACTCCACTCTTTTCCCTGTTTTTGCCTTCCCTGGACAAGAAAGCACATTATGTCCAGCATTTTTACCTCCTTCACAGCATGGAAAAAATCTTAATAACAATCTCGGTGATATTAGCTGGCATTCAAGGCTGACATTTGTACAGGTTCAAATCAGAGCACATTAATGAGTGCTGAAGTCACATCTGAAGGGAGGCACAAGGAGGAAACGTTGTCCCACTGAGGCAAACCAGATGGACATCATGCACAAAAATATGTTTTTACATCATAAATTGAATGTTTGTTACTTTTAAAACTTCTGGTTTTTACAGTTTGAACTTTTTATTATATAGAGCTCCTTATGTTGCTCAAAGCAGGCCAAAAAGGTTGGCACTGCACATAGCATGGAAATTAAAAAAAAATTGTTATGCAGAGCCCTACACTTGCTTTATTGTACTGTTGCTGAAGAGGGTCAGGAAAACATACAGTAAACTCATTTTAAAGTCTTTCTTATTAAATCTTCCGAAGAAATAGTAAAAATCCTTAGGCAGGTTTTACTGCAAAAAGACACCATCACACTGCAGAAACTAATGCCATTATTTTTTCAATGTTTTCAATATGTTTTCATCCACTTTATAAAATCACACATTAAGGGACTCATTTTTAATTTCAGTCATAATTTTTCAGTTTAAACATCACACCAAACATTCAAAATAAGTTGATTTCTCTGCATACTATCAGCATTTGAAATAACTCAAGACACCTCTAAATCTCAGTGATAAAACGTGCTTTAAACTTACAAACTGACTGCATGGGAAGTTATGAACCATATGTCATAGATAACAATTGAGCACATTCTCCTTTGACATGACACAGGACATTGCCTTTTGGTCATCTTCTTGAAGTATTACAACAGATTCTGGACTTGTGGCACATGGGCTGGTGTGGGAGAGCTCAGTTCCCGACCCACTGCTCTTCGTTTCCACTCAGAAGAAGTGGAAGAAGTGGAGACAACAGGCAGAAAAAGATGGAATTCAGCCACACTCACCTGACCATCTCAAAGGCAGGTGCCTGTGACTGAGCTAAATATGTTACATTACTTCTATAGTCATCAAAAGCAATGCACACCTCCAAATTATGATTCATCTGGACTATTTTAGGATGTGGTGAATCACCACGTATTGATTTATAGAGCCCCTTCATAGAGTCTTATAAACTGAGGCCAGAGTGACTAATTTATACTAGTACACCTAGCTTTTAAGTATTTAAAAATTAGGAATACAAAATCTCTTATAAAATAAGGGCTCTCCTAAGTCTGCTGATGCTGTTTTACTACTGCTCCAACCTTTAGAATGGAAAACTAATTCTCTTTTTCTCAATGTTTTTTCTGCAGAGAAACCATACTGTGATTCAAGAGTAAGGAAAAGTGAGATTTCCCTTAGAAAGAATTTGACAATGAAAAGAAAGTATCCTGGTATTGTATTACATGACATTTATCTTAGCATTAATTTCACAAAGTAATGAGTCAAGTACTTATCCGTGACACATACAAGTCTTAGTTCATTTAAGCTCTTTATAGTGGCCACTTGTCTTCCTTCTGTATTTTGTAATTTACTGGTGGGTTTTGTGTCTGGTATTTGGAATAGTCAAAGAAATAATCATTATTATTTACATTATGCCAGTGTTTCACCTGGGAATATCTAAATCTACATTTGGAAAAAAAATAAACTATCTCTTGGATCCAGAACAAAATCTCAAGATCCAGCAAATCAATATTGCCAAATTGGAAGTTCCAGATTCAGGGTAGGATTAGCTGTTTGTCTTACACTGATACTGAGAATCTAAGATAAAACATCTGAAACATCAAAGGAAGCCAATTGGAATCACACATAAAATTAACCTGGAAAGGCAGACATTGTTGCCTGTGCAGTCATATCTTTTCACTGAGAGTGAAGAGAGAATGAAAAAAAGAGGAAAAAAATCCCGATAGAATAGCGTATATAAGAATTAGAAAAGAAACAAGTTTTCAAAAGAAAATCCAGAGAAAAAAAATAGTCTGTTTGTAAAAGAATCTTGACTGCAAAATCATAGCTGTAACTGTATGTTGTCTTAAATGGAAATACAAATCCATGTGTGGAAAGGGAAGTGGCCTTTTCAGTTGCAGCTGTGATGCAGCGATGCCCTAACCCTTCAATGCTCCTCCTGGCAAAGATTCCTCTCCAGGACTTGTGGAGGCTGTTGAACACGCACTGCTCTTACTCTCTGTTGTAATCCAGGTGCTACAGCTTCCCCTAGAAAGCCATTCTGTCCCAGCAGCAGTAGTTGCAGCATGACACCAGCTTTCTGGAGACTCCCTGTTGTGTCCAGGGCAAACAGCCACAGCCCATGGTCACATAGGCACAGCAGTGCTTGCAAAGGCAGCGACAGCCATCACTGCCACTACAATGATAGTCACTCTATTTCAACACATAGTAACTAAAAGTTACCTGGGGGTTTGGGATTTTTTTAAACTTAGGCAAATTTTACTTTTACCTGCTTTAGAGACATAAAGATGTCACATTCTTGTAAGCCTTGGGTATCTCATTTTTAGATAATTTCCTTTGCTTCTCTGTAAAGGGAAGGTGTTGATATTTCTGTACGGCTTGTGTCAATCAACGCTTTGCAAGGGCAAACAGGGATCATTCATGCTGCAGATCAGTTTGTGAACACGGTTTACAGGAGACAAATGACACTGGATGCTAGAACGAGCTGCTCAATTGCAAAAGGCTCTTTCCTTTGTCATACATGGAAAAACATTATTAAATATAATGCCTTTATTACCATGGTGCCTAGCAGTGCTGTAGTACTCAGGGAAGAATCAGTCATGGGGTGTCAACTGCAAGCTACCTGTTTGAGAAGGATTTTCCCCTTTGGATATTAAAAACTTCTCCCTGTGCTGACCAGAGCAATGCAAACCCACCAGGAAATATTCCATTAGTAATTAAAACATACATAACATCTTATTTTCATTTTTAAGTCAAAAGAATAAGAAAAAAAATACATTTATTCCTGCACAGTAACTCTCTGTTGTGTGTTCATCAGCATGGAAGGACTAAAAGGCAGCCACAGTATGACAGATATTTTTTCTAAGAAGTTCTGTATCATGTTAAAAGCTGATAAAAACCACAGGGACTTCCATGCATTGAGAAAAAAAACAGAAATGTCAAGCAATGGGAGTAAAATTAAGAGTGCAAAAGGTCAAATAAAGAGAGAATTTTAGAAACAAGTAGACAATCACATTTCCAAAATACAGGTCCTTTTAAAGAGATGTTAAAATTATTAACATAAAGAGCAGTACTAACAGAACACAGTTTGGAAAACTACTCCACGGAAGAAAAGCTGAATTGTTCTTCTGTGCATGTATTGATTTTGATCCCTTTTTATTCAAGAAAAAATAGAAGTAAATAAAAAATCTCACACCAGATGTTGTCTGCACATCCTCTGACTTCAAAATCTAAAGTTTCACACATATTATAGATCCAAAATTTGTAAAAGACCTCTTTCTTCTCAGTAAGACAAACTAGAAGTCTCTATTCATTTCCTTCTGCATTTTGTGTTGTTTGATTTTTTTTTTTTTTTTTTAAGGCATTATAACTGTAATTTTTTTTAGTGAAATGAATAGGGAGAGCAGACCTTGAGGAACAAACCTGAGGAGGTAAAATAGTGTATACTCAGACCTTGGTATTCTGACAAAATAGATATAACTAAAACATATCAAGTGTCATGCTTTTTTTTCCAGCTACAATTTTAGAAATTAAATATCTGTCTGAACTTAATCTCACAAGCCTCTGGATAAATGCCAAAATACACTCAAATCTTTATCCAGAACTCCCCATTAGCTATGTGATTATATTTATCAGAATATTTACTCCTTTGTTACTAGAACTTATCCCTTGCATTTTTAAAAGCACAAAGTAGAAACAACAGGTTGTGAGTGTTCATCACCTGCAGTAGTGACAGCTAAAATGAGCACAAATTTCACAAAGGGATTCAAAGTTCATATATTCCTGTACTGTGGTCTCACACTGAGAAAAGAGAAAATGTACTCATTGTAGCTGTCACCACTCTTCAGCCTCTTCATGTTGCCTTTTTAATTTATCATTTACAGCGGCATTGGCCTAATAACAGAACTGCTTTTCTTTTACGCAATTTTATAATGCTTTTGCAGAATTCTTACTAGCTTCACTTCTTCTGAAACAAGATTTTTATTTATTTAAAATAGGAGAACAAATGTCAGGTTAAGCCCAGCTGAATAGCAAAAAATGGATGAGTGTTAGTTACTTCATGCCAAATTATATGTTTGGATGTGATGGAAATGCATCACTTGTAGTAGAAATAGACACATCCTCCACAATTTCAAGGAATGTACCCAAAATAAATAAGAAATTTCCCCCCCTGAGATGTGGCTGCATTATCATATTGTTCTCTCAGATAAGTCTATCACAGCATCACATATCCTTTCAAAACAATAGTGCACCAAAGGTTTATAACTGTCCTACTCTGGCTGCCTTAAATCACCACGACAGTGCTGGTGTTGGACTTTTAAATCATCATTGTTTTTAACTACATTTCTTTCAGTGAATCACTCAGGGAGGGGGAGAGGTTTTGACAGGTTTTCTGAAGTAACCTGCAGAGATGAACTTGGAAGCCAGTTACTTCCATTTAAGATGCTGTCCCCTTGTAAAAGCCTAAGTTTTTAAATGGACACATCTGTTGTTTCAAAGCATTTTCCCTGTGAGGTGTTTGTGTATTATCCTCACTACTACATCTAGACCATGAAGTGTAGCTCAATGAATAGCTAACTGATGATTACATTTATGAGTAGAGGCTACTTATGGCAGACAGCTACTTCCTACAGGTGACAAGCAATCTTTGGCTAGGGCTTCACCTGACTAGTCATTTTGGGACATGATCACAAGGGCTGGAGACTGATGAAATTATCCTGTCCAACATCAAACACAAAGTGGTTGTAAATCAGCTGAGGCTGTGGCAGGAGTAGAACAACTCATTCTTTATGCAGTACTGGCTGCTCTTTCACCTAGTAGCTACATTAAGAATCCTAACAATGTCATTAAGTGACCCCAGGAAGAACTTGGTACATTTTTGTTATTGACATTTGTATGAATTTAGCATTGATTCAAAGAGGGGAAAACTCCTGTGAAACACAAAGCTGTGTTATTGTAAAGCAATAAAATGGTTTATTGGTGAGGTTGGAGCGTACTGGGACAACACTTGCAAGATACATACATAAAATATGCCCGTTGTAACTCTGTTTGACCTTGTAGAGCTATCTAGGTGCTTAGCTGACATACCATTATAATATCCCAAAGGCTTGCTCCATAAAAAGAAAATGATAAAAGTCTGACCTCTGCAATATAACCTTTTCTTCCTGCAGAATAAATAATTGTTTTTCAAAACAAATCTAAGTTAAAAAGCATGTATCTGCTGCTTCTGACCTGACATAGACATGATGGAAAGAAACACATTTTAGGAAAGAATTTGGATGTTTTCTTTAGAGAAGGTCAGATTAATATATACATCCATAGTTGTCCATATGCTTAGGAGCTTATTTCTGTGACTTCTTCTGCTGCTGTTAGAGAGACAATAAGTAAATCTGCCCACAAACTACAAAATTACAGAAAAATGTGCTCTATATAACTACATGGGAAATAAAAATTACCTTGTAACATAAAATCTTCATTTGAGAAATATATTCTGAGAGAAAAAAAAAAAACACCAGACCCATCAAGATTATCCAGGGTAGGCGAAATTCAGTAAATCCCATTGTTTTGATCTTTACAAGTACACACCTGCTGCACAAGAACCCTGGAGCAGATCTGAAGGAAAAGAAAAATGCATGTTATGATCAGTTGCTTTGTTTGGGAATGAGAATGCAAGTGGTGTTTGCACATTTGTGTATCCTTTATCTCCAGTAGCTCATTCCCCAGCCCACTCTCCCCTTCCCTCTCCAATAGCCTTTTACCCATCTATTAACAACCAGGCTTCCAAGAAATAAATGTTTCAGCTCTGTTAGGTTTTGCCACTGAACATCAGAAAATGCACTGTTGGAATTATTTGTAGAGCATTTAGGATACTAGATATTCAACACTGGTTGCACAAATTACTAATAAGGTGATTGTGAATTCAGTTTAGTAATGCAGACATGTTTGCAGAGCAGGGAGTGGGGGGGAACATCTGACTCCTTAAGGGCTTTCATTTTGATGAGTGGAATTACAGGCCTTGTTTCAATATTTATACATAGCTGTGTACAGAATGATGGCTCTATATTTCTGCAGCACATGATATGTATATAGCACACCCAATCCACATATTTTATAAAAAGCTCCATTTCATAACACACTTCCCGAAGCTCTTTCTCTCTAATATCCTCTTGCCTCAATTCACATAATAAAAATCCTGTCTCCCCTGCCCTGCTAGAAAAAATCCCCTCCTCATCAAGGTATTTCCAAACTTCTCTAAAGAGTAAAAGTACTCATGAGGGGAAAACAGATTCCCTTCAGGGGAAGACACCACGGGAAAGAAATGGATGGAACAATTGTCCTCCAATAAGCCAAAGAAATATATTTTCCGAGTGCTTTCCTGGATGGCTATTTTTGTGCTCTCTCTCTCAGCAGCGCTCCTTTGGCACTTACACTTTAATTGCCCTGCACTTTGTTTGTGCAAGGTATGTGTTGGCTGGCTGCCAGCATTGGCTGCAATTCATCTTGTCACTACACTGTCTGACAACGTGTACAGCACAATATCCCAATTAGATCCCTAAATGCTGGAAACATGAGACACCGCTGCTATGTTTCTCTGGAACCGAGAGGTAGGAAGTTTTGAGAAATAGATTAACCATTAGAATAGATTAATTCATTCTGATCTCTTGCACCATAACAGTAAAAGCCTCAAAAAAAATTTTTTTTCCATATAATAAATCATGGCAATGATTCTGCATTAACGCTTCCAGTGTGGGTTAGAGGGGACAGAGTTTAGTGCCCTCATATATAGACCTGGGTCATTAGGAGTGTTATCATTTTATATTTCATAAAATCACATGTTAAAATTACAATCCCATCTCCTTCTTCCTGAATATTCCTTGTTGCATTTTTTAGCAAATGGATCTTTTTACCCCTCACTATACAAATTCTATCTGCAAGCCTTGTGGGCTATTTCAAGTGTGAAATGTTTAAAGATGGGGTCCACTAAGTTATTGCAGTGGTGCCAAGAGAAGGGGGGAAGCCTTCACAGTAAAATATAAGAAACTTAGAATGCTGCATATTGTGAAAAATTTTACTTACTAAAATTTCCTTTTTTTTTTAATGCCTCTATAGGAAATGGCTAAACAATTACATTAAGCTTTCCAGAGTATGTTTTGATCTTCACTGTTGTATGCTGGCTGTTCCAGGCACCTTTCCTTTCATTTTTAGGGAAAAATAAAACTTAAAAGTGGAAAATAATTTACATTTCTCACATTTTTGTTGCTAAAACTCACATTTCAATATTTGTTGCCCCATTAAAAATGCTGTGACCTAAAGGCTTCTTGAAAAATAAAATGAATTGGATATCCTGCATTCTTCCCAGCTTGCTCATGGTGTCTCAGGAATAGACACTGAAGGGAAAATAATAATTTAGGCCTACGTTTCCCCAGGAGAATTTGGTGCTTGTGAATAGCAAAAGGTAAAGATTCTCTAATTTGGGATCCTATGGATGCATAAAGGAAAGGGGGTGAAGCCCCACAGACTTCCTGGCACTTGCTACTCAGTGTTCCAGTTCCCCTGTACTTCAAGTTGTTTTGCTGTGGAGGATTCATATACAAGTCCCAGATGTTTGAAGGACAGGTTTCCAGTTCACAACTAATTTTTAAATCTTTCACATGAACCCTAAAACTCCTGAACTACATTCACACCTTGCTTTACTCGTGGAAATCTTGCAGATGCTTTAAGCACTCACATCATAAGGGGGATAAGGACCACAAAATCCTTCTCATGTGAAGGAGGCTGAGTAAAACTGATCCAACACATTCTTACTAGGATGATATATGAGGCATCTTCCCTTTGAGCAAATTTCTGTGGCTGTGATACAAAAGAGGCCAAGGAATTTCTTTGACTTAGCTGATTCTTATCAACCTGATAGTGTTAAACTACAAAACAGAGATGTGCTTACTTCAGCCCTTCACGTTTGCCAAAATTATTGACAAAGTGAGTGCGCACAAGCTCAGAGGAGAAATGGAAAAGGAAGCCAAAAGTGTTACCCTAGACTAAGGCCAGGAAGCTTCTTTTACCACAGGGTCTGCCTACAGAAACGGAGGGAAGAGGGGAGCCCTCTGCCATCTCATCCTTGTCCCACACAGCAAGAGCTCTGCATGAAGTACCTTTTCACCCCTTCTTTCCCCGTGTGAGGTCCAGGCAGACAATGGTGGGGCAGCTGAGGCCTCTTAATGTGCCAATGTAAGGAGCCGCTGCCTCTTATTTACCTTCTCTGATCTTTTCCACTCTTCTGCTGCTCGTGAATGTCCACCGCAAAGCAAGCAAAAAGGTCTCACAATTTCTGTGCAGACGGTGTTTGCTTTGGTATCAAAGTGTGATCCACGTTTTGGTGAATACGTGTGAAATCTTTATCCATCCAGTGTATCCCTGCTCCACTGTCAGTGACATCCACTCTGGGGCTTCATGGAATTGTTTTGCAATTCCCATAATTCCTGTGACTCTCAAAGTCTTAAAATCACAGACACGTCTTGTTAATAAAATCCCCAATGCTGCTGCACCCAACTTGCAGCCAGGGGAGCAAAATTTGCCTTAAGGGAAGATTTCATTGTAGCATTTATAAGAAAAAGGTACTTAAAACAAGCATAAATATTAAAATGAAAGGTTATGTGGCATATATCTTAAATTTTGATAATAGGTAAAAGTGCATAATATCATAGAAAATTCACCCACATTAATCTCGGGTTGAGCTCTAGATAATGACTGGGTATGCACTGTCTGTCTATGTGGGCCCCCTAATCTTTAAGGAGATTCAATTGGTTATAATTAAAGGTTTCAACCAAAATACTAAAAAGAAAGATACAAACTGTCTTTTCCCAAAAGAACTACACTGCATAGTGTAAACTACTGCTTATTTTGTTGCTTAGTGAAGAAGAAATTAATAGATTTAAGATCAATTCAAGCCTTAACAACTCATAAATTTGTCATTTGCCCTGTAGCATTTTTTTTCCCTGGTTTATAGGTGTAAGATTACATTTTAATATAATATGTGTAATATTGAACATATTAATGGATTAAAAATATTAATAGCAGTTTAGAGGACCTTGCTTTGCACACAGGTTAAGCTATTGAGTTTACTGTAAAGTTGAAATGTGAGTTACTATGCTGAGCCATTCATTTAATGTAGTAGCCATAAATTATTGTTCATATCTGTAGCAATTATGTAGCTTATGATTCCAAGGATTAAAATCTTCCAGTTAGTTGAAAATTACCTCAGCCAAATAAAGAGTGGTACTGATCTTATATTTGAAAAATAAAAGGGGGATTTTCAAAACTTTTCTGAAGTACAACTCAAATTTTAATAGAATTCTAAAGATCTTTACCTTGCATGCTGAAAGTAAACAGTGAAGTCAGGATGAAATGAAAAATAAGAGATTCTTGTGTTATCTTAATATTTTAGTAGTATCTTAATACTTTAGGTAGCTTTTCCTTCTTTTCTTTTACTTAATTTTTATCAAAATTTTTCTACTTTGACTGAATAAATTTCTTGGTTGTGAAAGACATTCAAGCAACAAGAAAAATTATCTAAACCGACAGTATTTGAAAAAAGAGTTTGAAAGATTAAAACATTATTAAAATTTAATCCATGAAGATCCAAAATCTGCACATGTGTTGGAACCTGTTAAAATCAAGCCTTCGTGTGGGATTATAACTGATCACACAGAGCAAATGAGAATGTGTAATTTTCATACAAACAAGGTTTGCATGTATTTAATGGATAATATATTTACGGCTAAAACATATTTGAAACTTGTAGCATCTCTGTACTAGCTACAACAGACATAAAGATTTCTTCTGATTGGCTTTTGAATATTTTTTCTGTCATCAATCTGAGTTGCTCACTTCAAGCCTTTCCTCTTTTTCCTCCCCATAAATTATAGAATCACAGAATCAACTGGGTTGGAAAAGACCTCTGACATTATCGAGTCCAAACTTTGATCACCAAGTCCAACTTTTAAATTAAGGATATAATAATATATAAATGTTATATAACAGTCTATAGAATTAATAATTATGTTATATAATATAGTAATAAATTAATTAAATACATGGTATTAACCTAATAAACTATACATTACAATAAGATCTTTTATTTTCTTGTGATAAGATTATTGAAGAACAA
>VZRN01005366.1:405605-485970 GCA_013397935.1 Dasyornis broadbenti
GGAAGGAAGGAAGGAAGGAAGGAAGGAAGGAAGGAAGGAAGGAAGGAAGGAAGGAAGGAAGGAAGATTTTAAAACTGTAGGTTACTTAGTCATATATGACATACTTCAGTAATAGAAAGAGCCTTGCTTTGTGGGAGCACACAGATGCATCTGGCAGTGAGAGCGTGTTCCACAAGGATGGCACCTCATTCCCTGTAGTGTAGAACTGGCAGTCCAGTGTTGGGAAGGAGAGATCATGTTCTGGTGACTCACCTACACTAGGTCTTCCCAGCAGTGACATAAATTTACAGAGCTGGTCTTATCAGGTTTGCATGGTCCCATCCTTGTCTCTGTCGATGAGGAGCAGATGAATTTGCCCAAGTGAATGGCCATTAGTTCACTATTTCATTTATATACAAAGGGAAATGTAGAACCTGCATGTGCTTCTTTATCTAGACCAGGGAAAGAAAAAATTCTTGTATCATACGTCCAAAAGATAAATAGATCGGAGAGATGAAGAATGATATAAAACTCTTGCACTGTGATAAAATGCTGGACTAATAAGGCAGAAATAACTAAGTCTTCCCAGAAGGTGCACAGTCTGGGTATCTTAGTGTGTGCCCAGTGGTACACTACTTGTACAAAGGAAGTACACATAAATCTCTCCCGTTGTCAATTGGTCTTAATACTTTTGCTGTTGTGTTATAACAATTTCACCTACATACTCTTCTCTATTTTCCCAGAAACCTGACTGATATGAGCATAATTCTGGTCCGGATGAAGGCTCCATTACCTGACCAAACCCCATATCAGCTGTCTGGAGCATGAGTGGATCATTCTTGAGGACCTTATAGAAATCTGGGTGGTGATATTCATTGAGATATGTGAGATGATATTGCTCCTTCCTACCTCAATTAATCTCAACTTGCAGAAAAAGGTCACACTTCAGTCCTCCTCCTTATTGCTCTTCCCCACTCCCCCACCCCCCGCCTTCCTCCTTACTTAAAGAAAAAATGTAACTTCATTTTATTAAAAAACTTAGAAAGGTTCTTGGAGAATTTTAATTGGGGTTAATGCAACTCAAGAAGAACCCGTCCACTTCTGATATGGCAATACATATTTTGCCTCCTTCCTGCACATACTAACTGATTGAATTTTGTGTATCTATGGATTCTGAATGTACTGTCATGGCATTGGGTTTATAGTCCTGTCCCTCATCCTCTCCTATCTCCATAATGAAAACTTCAAAACAGTTTATTCTTATGTAGAGGGTGGAGAAAAGAGAAAAGAAAGAGGTGGAGGGTGGGAGGGAGGGAGGGAGGGAGGGAAGAGGGGAGGAGGGGGAGTAAATTAGTGCTAGTCTTTGCACCTGTGGTCTCTTAAGTTAACTCTGTTTTCATGATTCCTGAAAGCTTACATTCTGCAAAGTTTTTTGTTTCATTTTTGATAACAGTGCCCAGAACTGCAAACCCAGTGAGTGAGAGAAAAAAAACAGTTGTGTACGATAATAAATGGATTTCTGCCTATGACAGGTCATGATACAGAAAAGAAATTCTGTGATGACCCTCTTTCCTCTGCACTCATTTATCTCCTACTGGTGACCACTGATAGATTTCTGCTGTATGATTTATTGCAGAAAAACACCACCTAGAAATGGGCTTTTGATAAAATTGTTCAAGGATTCCTGGACAATAAATCCTAATCTTTACATGCATGCTGCAAGATGTTTCACCTTTCTTATGCTATAAATAATATATGCCAAATATGATAATAAATCCATACATCTAGGCACTATCTGTGTGGTTTAAGAAATAAAATTACAATATGTAAGCCTGATATTAATAGCAGCTATATAATGCCAGGAATATTGATGGCAATATTTGTTTATTTGTGATCCAAATTTCCATTGTTGTGTTGTACTGAAATTTCATTGCTTTTATCAGCCTGGATGGTTATCTTCTGTAAGGAAATCTGTGAGAAACACAACAGGCACTAGCTGGCTTGAATCAACAAAGATGCTCCTGTAGGTTTGCCAAGAACCTCAGCTGAAATTTTCAAATATTCTTTATACAAAGATCTCTCTTTGTAATTTATCATCTACAGTAGGAAGTGTGTGATAGCATTTGCTACCTCCCTGTGACCCTACAACTGTTATGGAGGGGTTAAACGTGCACAAGCCCAGCATTTAAACCCTTTTACAAACTATAGGCTCAAGGTCAGGATCTGGCTTAATTTTACTCTAGAGTGGGAATGAAGTATAACTTCTGTCTAGAGTACCTGTGCTATGGTATTGGGTTTAAACACAAAGACTCACTTTAATTATTGAGTCCTGTACAAGCTGCAAAATATTGCAAGCATCTTTCCCAGACAAAGCGAGCAAGCCCTTACACAGGATGTGAAAACAGGCAAATCAACTCTTTGCAGTCAGCTGATCATTTGGGAAAGAAGAAATTACATCAGAAAAATAAGAATAATGATGATTGTAAGAGACAGAAGGCCAAAAATGGTATGAGAAAAGTGAATGATAGAGAAAACAAAATAACTCAATGAAACATACTACTCTTTACTTTTGTTTCTGTAGAGACAAAACCTTTTTTGCTGTTTTTAGAAGTATGATGCAGTCAATTTTGAATGATTTTTCTGGGCTATTATTTTTTTTAAAATCTGAACATTGCAATAGTTGGCTGCTTTTTTTATTTCCTGCCTAAGGGAAATAAAATATCTACCATGCACCTGTGCAAAAGAGAATGTTACTGCAGTATTTTCCACATATAATGACTTGTAGAGGATTTCCTGTTAACATCTGTGAAAGAGGAATGTATTCTACGCAGGAAAACTAAAGTGCTAAATTGGCCACTGAAACTTAAGGAATGGTATTACTGAAATACTGAAGGAAAAAAGATTGGGGAAATTTGCAACAAAAAGAAATCCTTTAATTGGAACAGGCCAAGCCCACATAAACAGTGTGTTTGATTTCAGCTGTGTCCTCTGATCTATACTGAAGGTCAAAGAAGGAAATGCCACAGAAGTTATGATTATGTGAAATGAAGTGAGAAACGATGATTTGGCGTAATAAATACCTCTTACAACTAGAGAATGTTCAGCTCACTGAAATTGTCTCGCAGGTGTCTGCCAGTCTCCAAGACACATGCGTAATCCCAGGCTGAAATGACAGTCAGGCATGTTGTTTTTAGAAATACATGGCTAATATTGGTTTATATGAAAGAAAAGTCACCTCACATCTCTAAAACACAGCAGTAACCTCTCCCTTCGTTTTTTTGCATGGGTCAAAACATCAACTTTCCACCTTCAAATCTAGGATTTGAATTTCAGTCAGCCATAAAAACCTTTGTGATTTTCTTCATAAATTCCTCTGTCCTCTCAGATGCAAGACAGACTAAACTACTCCTGTACTTGAACCATGTCCTAAAGGGCACTTATTTCTCTACAGGCAACAACTCTGACAATTCTGAGAGGAAAATCTTCTGACAAAGCATTATAGGCCATCAACCCTTTGCTGCCATACTACTGCACTTATAGTTTATGAAACTATTGAGCTCAATTTCTTGTTTTTATAAATGGACCCCAGATTCATTCTGGGTTTAAATCTGTTTCTCAAATCAGATATTCTGCCCTCCCCAATTCCAGTGAGAACAGCAGATCCTTCACCAGCATCCCCCAGCTTGGCCAGTTCACTTCTCTGCAGCAACTGTGGCCTGAAATATCTGTGTGTTTCCAGGACCATTAGCAGATCCCATATCCGTATGGAAGGCATAAGGCCATGCCTACTCCACCTCCCCCAGGGTGCTGAGCCCACCTTGATGTATTTTAATCTCCATGGATTATAGGGAGCTATTTACTCATGGATGGTATGGACAGTTTTGAACGTAGTCATAGTAATGCTGGTGACCTTGCAAGAGTGTTAGAATTACTGCAATCACTTTGCTCTCTTTTGTTCATTTGTCTTATATATGTGGAAAACCTTTTTCAACATTCTTAAAAAAATATGGATTGGAAGTGTTTAGAAACCAAAATAACCCAAAAGTTTGGTAGGAGCAAAACTGAACTGAACTCAAAGATTCCTGGAAAACATCTGTTTTCCCCAAATGTTGGGCAACTTGTTTTTGGAAAATTGAAAACTCTAATATGTGAAATGGTCTAGTGTTCAAATTTGTTTTTTTCATTTGGTTTTTGGGTGGTTTTTTTTCTGAAAAGTTGTGGGGTTTTTGTTTGGTTTTGTTTTATTTTTTTTTTGGAAAATCCAGAAATAACTTGATGTATATCTACTGTGTAAATTTTTAGTACATTGTGTAACATAACCATATATTATTTTTAATTCTTGTAACAGAAATTTCATTAGGATTTTCAGCTGGATAACATGGTAAATTTATGGAAGAATGCAATTTAAAGATTGAATACTAAATAGATCAATAGAAAGTTTATCCAAGGAATTTTTTCTGTTGCTGAGATCAGTTCCATTGACAGTTGCTAATAAATTGTACCCTCACACAGGCATAAGCTCATCAGAAGTAAATACTACCTTGTATGGCCACTTTAAATTTTTATTAAAATAGACTGTGATTCATTTAGTTAATAATTCAAACTAGAAAACATCTCTTTCCTTCTCTTTACGAGATTAGGCTACTACACAAATTTTATTTAGGATAATATCGGCTGAAAAGTAGAGAGCACCTTTCAAAGACAGTGGTATTAAACTGGATCAACTCTTCAAAAAATGGATTTGTTCTCCATGCTACAGGTAAGAGAAAAGCGGTTCAGGACAGCAAAGTAAAGAGCAAAATGAAAAAACCTCTCTTCTCAATGTCTGGTTCAAACCCTGGCTCAGGTACATATGAGATAATTTATGGGAGCATAATGATGTGCACCAGGAATCTCAGGCTCCACCTGCCGCATGACTGAGCTAGTTTCTATAAAAGACCTAGAAAGCTGGCGCCACAGCAAACGAAGAAAATGAGTTTAATCACTTTACAAGCTTTCTGCTTGTGATCTTTCTGGCTATATCTGAATGAAATGTAGGAAGAAAACAGTCCCAAAAAGGTATGCTGGACGCCTCAGTAGTTGATGATTGTTGAGACTTGGAAGGAAGGAGGGGCATTAGGATATCTAGGGGGATGTCAGGCAAGTGAAAACAAGGATGTTTTACAAGCAGCACACTGGAAGTCTGGGGATCACAATGAGAAGGACGTGAAAGCAGCTAGATGTCTGTCCCCTAGAAGCGGATAAGGGCCTGATAAGCGGCTAAGTAGTGGAGTTTGCAGCTTCCAAAGCAAGGTGTTCACATGACAAAAAAGATCTACCTGGCTGCAGAAGCAATATTTCTAAATAATATTCTCCCCCAACCACACGGGAACTGTACCTATGGATCTACAAAACAGCAATATTTGAAAACATATCCAGCAAGATCTACTTCAATGTTACAGAGCAGAACAGCAGCTCTGTGCTCCGAAACTTTACAGACATGACCATGAAATGATTCAGATCAGGTCAGGGTGAATCAGAGGGGTGAGTAATCTTAGGCTTAGAAGGGAGTTATAAAGACAAAGAATATGATTTTGAAAAGGAATACAGGATATTAATTTGGAATTTTTTGTTACGGTTTTGAGAAAAAGTCATGACTTTGGAAAGGTATTTAAAGTAGATATAAACAGAAAAAGAATTACACTCTTCTTTGTTTCTCTTTCTCCCACAGAGCATGAAATTTAGAGAACAAAACTTTTACAATAACCAATGTGTGTATACCTTAATGAGTGGAGACATTACATCAACCTGATTTTATTTGTTGACATCTTGACATGGCATTCTTTTGCCTGTTAGCACAAATATTTGCTCTGAGGGTAATTCATGCTAAGACATTCAGAATCCAGAAATGGCTTTTCAATAGCTTGCAAACTGGAAGATTCCTCATCACCTAACAAGTCCAAGAAAGTCGTATCAGACTCAAGATCAATACTGACTAACAAGAAGCAAGGCTTCATTCTTCCTGGAGCATAAAAAAAGTTACCTTCATCTTTATCCTGTTTTCTGCTACTTTTTTCAAATAACCAAAATATTTTATCAAAGCAAATACTATAAAAATATTTTTAACAAAAATAAATAAGAATGAAAAAGGACAGAAAGGCTGCTACATTGAGACTCCTTCATTATCACAGGACTGAGACACCAACATGTGGATTTTTCATCAACAACCCCAGAAGAACAGAACACTTGAATTGCCGCATTACTTCTGACACTGCAGCCAACATTGCATTGCATCAGCATTGATGGACACGCTAAGACAGTGAGGAAACAGAAAGGCAGAACTAGATGACTTAATAAGGCTTTCTGACATCTCTTGTGGTGGAAATAGCTCTGTGGGTAGCAGTGTCATTAAGAACATCTAGTGCTACTGGCTACATTCACCAAAGCATTTACACTGAAGTTAATAGGCTGAACTTCTGGCTGGGATAACTCCATGATAGTCAGCACAAATAGGAATTAAAATGATTGTGTAAACATCCCAGAGACAAGAGCTAGATTTCTAGGTATGGTGTGGGGAACAATCTAACATTTGCCACTAGTTTTGAGACTTTGGATGTCATTTCTTTCACATCTTTACATAGTTGTGTATATAAATCTGCCATATATATCATTCAGTATAGCTTCTGAGGATCATTTGTATCCTATATACTTCTAGGCCGGGGTATCCTATCCCACTTGGAACACAATGCTTTTGTAGACTCAGGCATCCCCAGCAGACTGTGGGAGCTCAGCCAAGGGCTTATTTTTCTAAGAGCTCAACCCAGATGAGGTAGCTGGTGCCAAAGAAAACACCAACAGAAAAGGTGCCTGTCCTTGGGGGCCTGCAAAGACTGCAATCTGAACATTGAAACAGACTCATGGGGTCACATCCCTCCAGCACAGGCTCTTTCACAACGTCTGACTCTCAAACACACTTGGCATTTGATTATTTCAAAACCTACTGAACCAGGTCATGCCAGGTCTAGCTTTCTGTCTTCAGCTTTCAAATTAATTAACAATGTTTGTCTTCTGGACTTGATGATGGAAAAACTGTTTTAAAAGTGCCCTGAACAGTGAGGGAGAGCAATCCAGAAGAGAGAGGATGAGCCAAACCCTGAGTAGACAGGGAGTCTCCCATTGCTCTTTGATGCCCTGGAGATTTAAATGGGTCTTATCCTATTTTTTTCCCAGTATTTTATCACTAGAACTCCACCAAGTTTATGTTAACACACATAACATGCCACAAAGCTGCAAGTTTTAGAATCTCATCCATATACAGAAACATATTTGGATTTCAAAGATTTTGGAATGCAACATGAGCACATTTATGAAACAATTTAAAGTAATTTTCATTGATAAAAGCAGCAAATTGTGGTAAAGTTTTATTGTTGCATTTGAAAGCTCTTTTTGTTGGATTTAATTATGTGTACCTAACCAGACTTGAAAATACACTTGGGATTTCCCACTTACTTAAGAAAAATGTAAAAATAAGTCACAAGGAATATAAATTTATGCACTTGTGAGGATTGAGAAAGATTAAATTACCACTGTCTCAAATATATAATCCAAAGTTTGTAAAATTAAAAAAAAAAATGGAAGGCGTGGAAGGAAGGCGCGGAAGGAAGTTGCAGAAGGAAGGCGATGAAGGAAGGAAGGCGCGGCAGGCGCGGAGGGCGTGGAAGGAAGGCGTGGAAGGAAGGAAGGCACAGAAGGAAGGAAGGTGCAGAAGGAAGGCGATGAAGGAAGGAAGGCGCGGAAGGCGCGGAGGGCGCGGAAGGAAGGCGATGAAGGAAGGAAGGCGCGGAAGAAGGAAAAAGAGAAAAAAAGAAAGAGAAAGAAAGAAAGAGAAAGAAAGAAAGAGAAAGAAAGAAAGATTGATTTTTTTCTGTGCTCAGGTTATACAGAAGGAAGTTAGAAGGGAGCTTACCCGTGAATAAACTTATAGCTTCCCCTATCTCCATCCCTTCATCCCTTGTAATGCTGCCTCTTTTCTCAATAGCTCTGTAGCTTCTGTCCCCTTCTTCCCCACATCTCTCTTCCAATTTTATGCAGTTTATGACAGATATGCAGAGCTGACCAAATCACAATGGCTGTCATCCAGAGACTAATTCCAAAGTTGCTGCTCTTACACATCCCTGTATCTCCTGAACCACATGGCAAATCCCCTTTTCAGTCTCTGAATTACATCTTGAAAATGGTAAAGGTTTCCCTGTTTCTGAAAAACCACCTAACAAATTAATGGAGCAAAAGCCTATACTGTGCTATGAAACACAAGGACACTACTTGTGATAGGCAATCCCTCTCACCAGATGCAGAAAGGATATTCTGTGGAGACCTCATTGGGGGATTGCCTTCTACAGCTCCGTGGATAGCAGCTCTCTGCTGATGCTGTAGCCATGATGTGAGGCAAGATGGGTTAGCTGTGGTGTCATCTGGTACAGACATTTCACGCTCTAACCTCACATCTGCTGTCATCTGGGAAAGAAACAAAGTCTGCGTTTGAAAACTCAGGGATGTCAACAGCTTCCTTTTTCTGGCAGAGAAACATGGGCAAAGAAAGAACACATATAGCACATATATCCACTATATGGCATAAATGAAATACCTTGCTGAAGGTCTGGCTCTTGCTGTCAGCATCTGATTTAAGAATAAAGATTTTTATTTATTCAAGGTTGGCAGTGAGGGCAAGATTCTGCCTGATAGGAGCAATCTGATAAGTCCTCAGTCCATCCTCGAGGTGTGTATTTGTATATAATTCTATATGCAGCCTTGCAAGAAAATCTGTAGAAACAATTTTATATTTGTGTAGGATACCAGTAAATGACTTAAACAGGAGGTACAATTTTTCAATAAATTACAATTATACTATATGCTTTGCTGTGAAAAATAGGATTTGTACCATTTTTTTCAGATCACGACTGACTTTTCCACCTCTGATCTGTAGTGTAGTTCAGTGATTCAGTCTTAGTACACAAAAAAGGTAACTAAAAATACAGCAAGGCTTGACTAATAATCGATTTGCAGACTTCTAAGAGCTGTCATGACTTGTCAGTCTTAGAAGAGAAGGTAAAAATTAGTTTTCCACCACTAAACAGAGTCACAAATAGCATTGGTTTCCTAGGAGACTTAGCAGCAGTTCTCAAAACACTATACTTGCAGGAAAGGAGTGACTTGTAAAGATCTGTTCCCTGTCCAAACTTTAATTAATCTCTTCTCTTAATAATGTACAGCCACATCAGCTGTGTCTATTTGGTGTTTACCTCATTAAGCTCTCCTCTCAAGTCCTCTTTAATGATACATATATATAAAGTATAGTGCAAATATGTTGCTTGCAAAGATTTTTTTTCTGTATAGCTTATAACGTGCAAAAATCATACTTCTATGGGAAAATATTTATGATTTTTCATAAAATACGTATTTTCATTAATTGCCTACAATGACAAAAGTAACTATCAGTTCAGCATTTCTAAGATTGCTGACAGAGAAATAGCATTGCAATTGAAAGGAACATTATTGCCTCTTAAGTAAATGTCATGAGAATAAAACCTTGAATTCTCAAGTGAGGACAGACATAACAAAGAGGCAACACAAACTGACAGGAAGCAAGTTCTGTCTCATCCTTATTCAAGGTACATCGGTTGCAGGCTGATAAGCCAGACACGAGTTTTTGTCATGTTTAACAGCGCGCCCTCCAACACTGCTCCCTGTCTCCTGCTCTGTACGGTATCAGGGGGTTTGACTTTGTCATCCACCACCATTTCACAGTACTTTTACCTACTTGCAATACCACACACAGAGTAGAAAGCTGCATCATGAGTGATTCCACAGTTTCTAAAGGGAATGTTTATATTTGTTGTTTAAAAGTGTTTAGGTGTATCTGTTCACTGTATATGAGAAAAGCATAACATTTTCTATAGATGAACATATTCAGAGTTAAGGAGCGATCACTGTGATACTAAAAATATTCCAACAGCTATGCCTAATTATAACTGAAAAGTTAATCACTATGAAGTGTCTTCAATAACTTAAGTAAAATCAAGTAAGAAATTCCTACTTGGTAATAAACTTCTTTCTTGATATCACAACTGAAATAACTAATTTTCCATATACTGGGCATCAGAAATTTTTCAGAATGGCAAAAAGTGTTTTTTAACAAGATGATATAATTAAATGGAGTGCTGATTAAAGTTTTATGGGCACACCAGTAATCACTCAAAAGTTCTGCTATTTCAGCATTAGAATTACACATTTATAAACCACTTTATACTCAAAGAAAATGTTTCCCATTCAAAAGACAAGATCAAGCAATGAATGGCCTAGAAAGGAGAAAACAGACCTTGATATTAGTGGGAATTTAGCTCCTTGTTGTATGACAATTAAACAGCATAAAACATAATATCTTGATTTGGTCTGCTGTGGATCTCACAGTCTAGGATTCATTTGCCATCTATTTTGTGTGCAAATTATTTCAGGCTTAGACTTTTAACATTATGTGAGAGACTGTGTGTTCATGTCTTAAGAAATCTTAGCTTGAGTTACCAGCAGGCATCACCATTCCAATGGTAATGGTTACCACTCCAATATTTCATGAAGATTTTATCTATGTTATCACTTATCTTTTTAGACTGTTATATTTCTGTTTAAGTATCAAACATACGTACTTAGACATTTGTGTCTGTACATGCACTTTCTCTTTTCCACACCATTTTTGCCTCCTGCCTTTCCTATGACTTACTGCACAAGATTCTAAATACAGCCATTGGTTACTCGTTGATTTGAACATCTATGTAATCCTGGGATGCCATTTGTCCTTGGTCCTCATCAAACCTGTATCTAATCCATCAGAATACTGACTTCCTTTCAATCCCAGTACAGACAGCAGTGTCTGTACAAACAGGAATGTCTACTCTAGGTTGCCATGAGTTTGCAAGTATTGTTCACATTCAAATCACTTGAGCTAAACCTGACCCAGTAGTTTCCTTCAAGAGGCAGATCCTAAGCAAAACCATTCTTCCTTTCAGGTCCAGTCCTAATGAAACCACTTTTTACCAGCTCAGCTCTCAAATGGTCAAAGATTATCATCTTAAAAGACAACCCACTTCACTAAGACAAATATATTCTGATTTCCTTTGTTGATTTTCCAGGAGTAAGACGCACTCCTCTATGGCCCATTCATCATGGGCCACACTTTTCCACAGCATTCCAGTACACCCTGTTTTTCTATTTCTTAGTACATTTTTGTATCACTTCTGCTCTTTAAGGTCTATGTATGAACACAGCAGAGTTCACTTTGCTGTACTTTGCGCATGTCGCTCTGGTAATGGGAGCTACACAGATGTTCCAGTAGCTAAATATATTCTTGTGTTTATTAATTCCAGTAGTCATTGTCAATTCAGTGGCACACTTCCACCTTGATAGCCTATAATTACAATAATCTTTAGCAATAATAAACAAGATGTTTTAAAATACTTCATATTTGAGAATCTAGTGTTTTGGTATTTTATTTTAAGCTTAGATCTGCTACGTGCAAGGACCCTCTTTGGGGTGGAACACCATTTTCTGAACTTTTAAATCAAAATTTGCATGCTGTTTGGACTATGATTTGTATTTGTATACACAAAGCTAGAGTTCTTGATTTTTTTTTTTTAACTGTATAAGCTTTACATCATAAATGCATGGAGGACCTTTAGTTACAGAAAATATAATCAGATTGATACAGGATATTTTGTGTGTTTCCCATCTATTCCCACTAATTTGCTATAGGGTTGGCAAGTCAGTGTAAAGGCAATTTTGCCCTTTCAGTTTTTAAATTCCTACTGAGCTCAATATTTATAGAATCAGTACTTTACTCCTGAGTACTTCATGTGAAACTTTACTTCAAACTTTTGTCAAAGGCTTACTATGGGTAATTTAAATGTATCAGTTTCTGAGTTACAGGCAGAAGGCTGGAATTCTACTGGTTAATAAACCAAACATTTTTGAAGTGGTCTCAGTGGGAATGTTATAGAGCTTATGTGCAAAACTCCCTATTTATGGAAATGTGGAGAAGAAAGGGGAAAGGGAAGCAGATGGAGGGACTGGTAAGTCAAGACCCAAGCCTGCAAAGTGTTTACATTATCTCCTGCAGATAATAGCTGAATAGCAAAATCATAGGTCTTCGTGGCTTTTTTTTCTGGAAGCTGAACTGTTGTCTACTTATCCACAGCAGGCAGTGGTTTGTGATTTGAAACAAATAAGTCTTTCCCTTTAATTACTGGGTTTTAAACTGCCTAACCTTTACTAAGTACTCTTGTGGTGCCTTTATAAGGCCATGTGATGAAAAATATAGTCACATATTCCTGGCAATATTGCCACAATACAAAATTTTTTTTCCTAATTCCAAGTGTATTGTACCTGTTACATGCACAGCACCTTAAAAACAGTGATTCCTAATTGCATTACAGAGACAGAGGGCAAAAAAGTTAGAAGACAAGTAGACAACCATGTGCTCCCCGTGTTCTGTTCTTCCTCTTTTTTTAACATAATAAGAAAACCCTTACAATTTAGAGACCAGTTGCAGAACAAGTGTGCTGCACTCGTGGCCATTTATTCTGCTTATCTGCTACATCCCTACTTCTCAGGCTGCTCAAGAGCAAGTTAGAAAGTGGCTGTAAAACCAGAGACAGCAGACTTCACACTGTAACTGTGATTGTGGCTGAAGTCCAAGCATTTCAGTTGCTGTTGCTTGAGAAGATGAGAAATAATGGAAAAAGGTGGAATAGCATTAAAGTAACTTTCATTCCAGAAGTGCCCATCAATTGAGCATCAATTGAGAAATAAGAGTTTTAAGAAATTTGTCAGGTTTCAAGAGAGATCATGCTACTAGAAGCTTTTATTTGAAGAGGAAGAGAACATAGACATCTGCTCCCCTTACTCTGAAGTGAGAATATAAGGTGTTTGAGTGCAAACTGGAGGGAAATTTTAATTTCAATGTTAAGGTGAAAGGAAACTGGGTACATTGCAGAACAGGTTTATTGTATGTACATTGTACTAGAATAACGTGAACTTTACTTTATAGACTACCACCTTTCCAGGAAAGGGCAATGTTCTTTGCATGTTTCACAATCTGGTTTTGAGGAAGATGGCAGAGATGGAGTAGTGCTAGAAGGGAAGGTACATGTTGGGAGGATAACAATGAGTTCCTCCATGTTAGTTCATTCTCTTAGGATGGGGATCATGGGACAGAATTTTTTTTATGTTCTCTTTTGAAACACTGACACAAAACAAAGTGCTGATGGGATTGGTTAGGACACATATTAGGATACAAAGGTGAATAATGCAGAAACCATGCAGAAAGATGGGCTGAATAAGTGGGCCAAATTCAACGGTGCAGTGTGCACTTGTGGCCTATTAAAGATGTTGCTGTGCAGGTGGCAATGACTGTTTAAGAGGAGGACACGACATTTTCAGGGAAGTCAAGAGTCATCAGATGTCATGCAGATAAAATCATAGGATGAGTCAGCCAAGAAACTTCCATGATGGCAGACAAAAATTACTATCATTAAATGAGTTGCAGTTGTGACCTAATTTGGTGCACTGGGTATGGCATCTTGTGCAGAGTGGGTGAAGCCAAAAACTTGCATGTGAGCTCTTGCCCATAGCAACACAGCAAAACATCTTTTGAGAGTTATACAGACTTTGGTTACTTGCCCACACAAAGAGTTAGAGATGTCCTGGACATGTATACTCACACATCCAAATGCACAGAAACCAGCAAAAGACATTTTACAGTCACAAAGGTTTATCTCGATACTAACAGAATTAACCATCTTAACAGTTTTGATGCCTTTGAAAATCACTATGTCCTTTAGGGTCTGAATAAATTTGAAAAAAATGGGCTGTAATTCCTGGGATGCCATTAATAGATTTGTAACACTCACAGAAGGAAAAGGAAATTACTAAATGACCTAACTTACTCTACTAACTGGAAAATCCATTTAAACCAAACTGTTTCTAAACAGACTTAATTGATAGAGGTTCCAGCATCTTTCTCGGAGAACTACAACGCAGTTTATTAGGTCTAACTAATGTACTCTGATTTCTGTCTTGAGGTTTAAAAAGCCCTTGTATGCTAACAGTCTTCTCTTTAATTTTTATATCCATCCAGCCAGTGCAACAGTTGAATATTTTAGTGTTGCAAGGTTTCTTCTGACCAGGCCTGTGTTTACACATACTTTAAAAGCACCTTAAGACACTTCAATAAACTTAATATAAATTATCACTATACACAACTCATACATGCAAATAAAGAGAAGTGATTTATATCAGAGGTTATTCATAGTATGACTTAGCTAATTAAAGTATACTTTTTCTTATTACATTTTATGGACTCCATTACTGTAATGCAGGAAGCATCAAGCAGTAAGAGCAAATGAACCTGGGGAAAAGTCTATGACACATTTGACTCCTTAGTGTAAGTACTGTGGAATTTTGGCTAATAGCAGACAACACATTGCTCTCAAACAATGAGAGAGATCCAATACTTAAAATATGTTGATAGGTACCTAATGCCTTTGAATTGCAAGGATTGCTTTGTGAAAACATTTACACTTATAGTATGCATCTTTATGAAAACATGTCCAAACCTATTTTATGCCAATAGAAAAATTTTACAGCAATATTAGAGCACGTGTAGACAATATTCGTACTTATCAAATGTAACGGAATTATGTAATGCTTGGTAATCCTTATTTTTAAGCTCTACCATCACTCTTTATGTGTTAAGACATATATTTCTTTTTTGCAGTATAGCATATTAGAAACCTGACTTTTTAATGAAGTATGAATTTTATTATTTCATTGAAATAAAGAGGTAGAAATAAATTATACTAAAACTAGGCTTTTCAAATGAATCCTTCTGATTTACATTTCACATGCTTCAAGACTGTCACCTGACACTTAGGGGGAAAAGACATCCCTGTAAATTAAACATACTGTATTAAAATAAATGTATCTTTGATAGGTTTCAGGTATTTCATTCTTAAATTAATGATGAAGTAAAATATTTAGTTGCTTATTCAAGTCATTGGTGGTCTGAAATTCGTAACACCTGTCAACATTTTGCTACTGTGTATTATATGGGTTCTTCTTTAAGGTTCTTAAGAATAATTGTTTTTGAGTAATTCAGAAATATCTAGCACTGCCAATCTGTGACCAAATGAACACACAGAATCTTGGAATAATCAAGTGGGAAATAAAGGGTAAAATTCCTTTTAAGTTATCCAAAATGAAATAACTTTTCTAAGGAACATTCTGGCTTGTGCAATGGTCATTTAAGAGAATTTCAGGTAACTGCACCATTCATGTTCATCCAAATAGGGGACACTCAGATTATATAAAATATTCCCACAATGCCAAAGTACAGTAACCAAACGTAGTGGTAATTTCTTTTAACATATAGTTTTAAAAATGAGTAAGTAAATAGATTATAAATGAGAGGTAGAAAGAATGGTTAAGACAAGATGAGAGCACATTTAATTGGAGGTTCTTAATAACCCATTGCCTTAAAGAATATGTAGCAGTGGTACTTACTAATTTCTTGAGTTCCATCCCCAACCACAGTGTTAGGCACATTCTGTGTGTCCACCCCATACTGCTAGAGCAGCATACAAAAATATTTCACAGCTGTTTCTTTGCTGACAATGCTTAATGAAAACGGAAAATGATGAATATTTTGTCTTCTATTTTGGTTTGTTTAGATTCTGGCTATATCAGTCTGAACTTAGGCAGATACCCATGGTTCCAACCCTCTCAGAGAAATTATGTGATCTGGTTAAAATGCAGTTTTGTTGTTTTTTTTTTAAAGAGAGAAGTGTTAAAAGTAACTAAGCATCTCAAATTCCTCAAGCAGATCAAACACTTGTATACACAAGAGTACAGAACAAATGATTCTTATAAAGACTTTGATATTCTTTGTCACCAGGAAGGAATTGCCTACCTGAATCATGGCCAGGTATATGAACTGTGTTCTGCCAGCCATCACTGTGACTTGGGCATGAGAGATCCTAAAATCTTAAACCAGCCCTGGCTCATTCATCAGCAGTATAAATTTTACTTAAATGTATATTTAGTGGGCCTAGGAGCAACATTTTATTCTTAAGCTATGTTTCTAAGTAGAAAAACACCTCATTCTTGAAGTAGACCTTTTCTATCAAGCCCGTATGATTTATGAAAGATACAAATACTCCACAGAAAATAAAACCAAAATGCATCTTATATATTGTGAGCCAAAAGGGTAGGTTTCTAGCACATGAAAATTTACAGTAATTTTGCATTGCTAGTTTGTACTTAGGGGTAAAATTTCTGCCATCTGATTACTAACAAAAAAAAGGAACAAAGTCCAATATCTCATTCAAGGGCATACAAAAAAAAATGCCCAATGCATCATTCCCGTTGCCTCCAAAAATATATTCCCCTTTTAAAAATGGTGGCATTGCATTTAGCCAGCTTTGCCAGTTTTTCATACCATTAAAATAAGGGTTACGAAATCTTATTTAAAATAACTGCATGCAGGAAGAAGGAAATAAGCTACGATAATTTAATCTTCTTTCCTAAATGTTAACAGCAGTATAAAAATGGATGCTCTCATCCTTGTAATCAGTTGCACGGTGCACAAGGGCAACAGTCTCTGGTGCCTCATCTGTGAACTAATCTTTCATTTCATAGCAGATCTTTCCATATCAAACAACACAAATGACTTAATTTGCATGACAGGATTTGTAACGGGGCAAATCTAGTGTCAAAGTCGATTAAAGATTACACCGGAGAACTATCATAATCAGTGCTCTAATGAGCCTAAATAGTACATGTAAAGTCTCCCCTTTTTGCCATTCCAGTCATGTATAAAAGGGAATGTGTTTCTTTTCATCGGTGAGCCAGTCCTTTGGTTTGCACATTACACCCTACGTTGAGCTAAAGTCATGTCAGTCTGGTTTCAGAGGGAGAGAAAGGGAAATAATAAAGCAAACATCACTTCACAAATGACATTGCTTGGTATAAGCCAACGTTTGAAGCCCTTAATTCTTCTAATCTGCAAAATAGTCAATGCTAATGGGTTTTTGCCTTTGTGAAAGCTGATGCATAGAAAGAAAAACTTTAATGAGCTGCCTGGGTTGTATGCTTACAGATACCTGTCAAATGTCTGTCATCTTAGCTATCGTTGAGGCATTATAAAGAAAGTAAGAAGGAAGGAACGACAGTATTTGTACAAGCATTTTCATGCTAAAATGGCACAATTTTCTTCCTGTCATAATTTCATTGTATCTGAAAGTCAGAAAAGCTTAACCCTTTCAATAGCACATCCTGCAGAGGATATCACACATCACATATGAACTAGCAGCTTTAAAAATAGCACCATGGTTTTGTAAACAGCATTCTCTCTTAAATTTGTTTCACTAAACTGATTTATCTGTATCTTTAAAAAATGTGTCAACAAATTATTGGAATCAATTGCTGCACTTTGGGGATATTAAGAGTTTATCAAATGTAAAAAACCCTTAGTGTGAGAGTCTGTCATCACAATAAATCCCTCCTGAGTTCTTAATTTCACACCCCTTTCATCTTTATGCTGACAATATGAATAGCCAAGAGGTGAACAAACTCCCTTATTCTGACTTTCTTATTTATTCAAACAAATGGGAATTTGAATGCAACTTACTAGAAACACACCTGATAACTCTGTTATTCTAAACTGTATTTATATCAAGCCAGTCCTGCTTTCAGATGTTTATAGTTAGTGTGAGAAATGGTCTATGACCTGAAATCATGCATTCAGAAGTCTTAGCCCAGGTGAGCCCATTTGTCTATTTTTCTTTCCAGATTTATCATTCTCACAGTTTTCAAACAATTCAGGCACCCTTAGGACAGACATTTCAGTGCAGACCTATGTTTCCACCAGCCCAAGAACCAACCTTTAGCATGAAGATGAGCACAATCTCTAAATGTGAATATTCACCTTTGGGAGTCAGTATCCAAAAAGGCACTTAGGTACATGCTGAAATATGCTCATGCACAGAGTTGTTTGTAGACTCAGGGCCTTTATTTGGACAGAGGACATACCAGAATATGCAGAGAAGGGGTTTTGTGTTCGAGGGACACCTGCCAAGCCCAGCAGAAAGCATGACTAAGGGTTGCGGTGGCAGGTGCTCTGCTTTGCTGCCTGCCTCTCGGTAAGTCACTTACACTCAGCATTTCAGTACGCACAATGTAAAGAAGCATAAATGTTCTGAGCGCTCTCTCACGAGTGCTTGGAAGCCTCATTTATTCCTGCCTGCAAGTCATTTTGGTGATATTTTTGCTTATTCTATCAAGCTGTCAGTGTCGGTACTTCAGGGAGTCATTTCTGTTATTGTTCTGTTATGTCTCCGTTGTTGTTTTTACCTGTGCTTGTCAATCCTCATTCTGGGTCCGCAATACTGTGTCAAGGTGTACTAAGGCATGACACACTTCAGTGCATCTTAAATATTCTTAAAAGCCCTCAGGCTCTGGCTCATATGCTTTCCATGAGCCATTACAATCCAAATAAAAGAACTTTAATGATCTTATTGCATCTGTATTACTTCCAAAGGACTCACTGGGAGCTCACTGACAGTATCTTTCATGCTTCTGCTGCAGGTGAGGATCTCAATGGAATGGTGTTTTTCCCTTTCTCTTTCTTTTTTTTATTCAAATTCACACAGAGAAAAAAAAAAAAAAAAACCAACAAACTAACCGTAGGGAAAAATGATTTGCATGGCTTAAGAAGTTTGAGATTTAACAAACAAAATAAGGAATGACAATTACAGCTGAACTTTTTCACCCAAACTGCACTGGGTGAAATATGTGCTGATGTCTCCCAAGACCTGTATATCTCATTTAGAATCATAACGAGAATAGGGAATCAGCAGATTTAGAGCAAAGGAATTGCATTACCAACAAACTTGCTATTCTTTTACTTAAGCTACAGCTTACAAGGATAACATTCCCAACAACTCTCAATATTTAATGTTACTGAGTGTCAGGAATTCCCATACCAAAAGAGTAGCAAAACAAATAAAGAAGTTGCTGCCATAGTAGGTGAAAGGAAAGGTTTCCACACAGAACTGGTCAGTCTAACATTTTTTTGTTATTTTATACTACTTCATTTAATCTGGGGACTTTTCAGATACTATAAGGAGAGGAATCCACTGTCAGAAGGGAAATAAATATAGCTCCCTCTAAAGTCCCTTTAAAACCACAGCATCCTGCAAACTATCCCAAAGCAAGGAGGGGCAGGGGTGCTTTCCCAGAGCTGATTATTTCAGCTGATCAAGGTGTTTCTTCCCAGCTTTGCTGACAGTAGGCGTTTGTTTTCCTGGTGTGTGCCGGGCACAGGCAAGCAGCAGAGGAGCCCAGTCCCAAACCAGACCTGACCTTCCAGCACATCCCCTGCCAGTCCTTTAAGGAGGACTCTTTCCACACGCCAGCTGTGGTGGTGTGGCAAACACACCTACAGTGAGGGGAAACATGTACTTATTAATCACTCTCGATTTAAGCTTAAGCATGCTGAACACTGGATGATCACTCCTGCCTGGTATGTGCAGTAGCACAGTCACGGTGCTTGCACCACCATCCGGAGAGCTGAACTCCAAGGGGTTAGAGTACAAACGTAAATAACATACATTAGTGGTGCGTGTTTAGCTCGGACTTGGATTTCATCCACTTTCAGATATGAATTATTCATCCCCCATCTCCCTCCAATTGTTCTTTTAATTCATATCGCAGTTGTTAAAAGGTTAGAAGCCATGTTACTGAATAATCCTTTACTATTTCCCCGTGGCAATTTGTGCCCAATTTTTGCAGATTTCAAGGCTCGGCTGTCCCCGCCGCAGAGTTCATTTTTATTGCAATTCCTGGCTAGCCTTTTCCCCCCGAACACTACCTCTCTGACCTAGCTGCTGTACCTCTGATCCCATGCACCCCAGAAGCTGTCACAAGTCTCCCTCCTTCCCAGGAGTTGAACACACAATAGAGAATAGGCCCTGGCTGTGAGGTTCAGCAGCCATTAACCCCTACCAGCTGTTCCTGCAGGGAGCCTTCTGTGGCTGAATGTCCTTTCTCTGCGGAGGCCCTCATTTCCACTAATCTAACTATTGTTGGGTAGGAATGCTGACAGGAGAAAAGAAATTTTTCTTGTGTCCATGCAAGTGTGTGTATCCATGTGTAAGTGAAGGAAGAGTGAAGGCTAATTTCTATAGTAGGCATGAATGGAAGGATTGGGAAAAAAAACTAGTTAAAATGTGTTTACTTGCTTAAAAGGCTCAGTCAATTTAAATAATTTCAGTAGTATGCTCTATTTTGGGGGGATGGGAAGAAGGAGGAAGCAAGTTACTATTATCATTTTATGCAAAAGATGTTGAGAGATTCCCCTGCATTTCCTGAATTCTTCTTAAAATGTCTTCTTAAAATGAAAAGAAATAGGACAAATGCATGAATACCAACTGCAAAATGAAAAGAAACGCATAGCAACAAAATCTAATATTTTAAAACCATTGACCTGAGCAGCCAAAGATTTACCTTTATTTCGCATTGATTATCCATTTTCAGTAGACTTACGATTCAGACGGTCTTGAAATACACAAAATATTTACCAGGCTTTATTAAAAATTTCAGGATTTTGTACTAATATTCTCAAAAGGAAAAGAAATCAATTGATAGGAAAAAAACCATTAGTTTTATATTATCAAAATTTTCAGATAACCAAACTGAAGTCCTTACATCTCTAACAATGACATCATCACTAATCAGAATTTAGACTTGCAGTTTAAAATATTTTCATACAACACTAGTGGACATGATATCCTAAATCATAAATTAGTGTTAATAATGCTTTTCTTTTTGAACCACACAGGTGAATGAAATGATAAAAAATTAATTAACAAGAAAAACTATTTTATTTGCTAGAGATCCACATGCCATTTTAAGTTTCAATTAATTTATCTTTTTCTCTAAAAAGATTGATAAGAGAAACTGTTTTGAAATTTAGTGCTCCATTTTATCACCTGATAAAGTTCAGCAAAATACAACAGTTGGTCTAGCTCAAATCAAATTAGAAATAATTCATGTAGAAATATATTTTCTGGGCAATTAGACTGTATCGTAGTAGGGCAAATGTCTGATATAATAAAGCTCTACTTTGCATCTGTTCCTGTGTCTAGACGGTGGCAATTACTAGTCCTTACAACAGCAGCAGCAAGATAAAGCACTGCTTACAGGTTATAGCTATTAAAATAGAACACTTTCTTTCTTTGTCCCCCTTTATTACCTAAATCATTTGATTGTTATAAAATTTAATTTAATTTAATGAAGTTGCACTTTCCTCATCTTCAATATGAACACAAACACAAATAAACAAACAGTAAGGAATTCAGCTCATTGTTTCTCCCTAACATTAGCTGCCATGCACGGATACTGTTCTCACTGAAGTTAAATACGTGCAAATAATGCTTGCTCAGAACTCAAATGGCTGAAATGGCTCTGTGGGTAAAGAGAGGACCCAAAGCCCCATGACTGTCAATTTGGCACCCTTCAAAGGCACTATAAAAATCCCACACAGCATAGTAGAGAAAGCATATCCCTAATTACTGTACTTGGCAAGAAGAAAGGCCAGAGCCAAAGAGGGTACATTTGTGGTTGTATAGGTAAGTTTATATCCCTAATAGAAATAAAACCATAGGCTAGACAAATACAAACTGAAGGCCATGCACAGCCCTGCATCTACAGGTTGAACCCCCACTGACATCTCATGGCACCAGCAGGAGCTCTGACATCCCTGCTCCTTTGCTGGAGAGACACAAGAGCAATGAAGAGGCTGTGCTGCACCGGCTGTACTCCAGGCATCGTAAATCAACTAATATGGAGTTGGACGAAATCACATGTAAAAGCAACGGGTCCAGTCCTTCAGGTCGCATGGGGGTACTGCTTCTTTACAATTTTGGCTTACTGAGTACACTGAAGGATTATTTCAGCAGGATTTCTGAAACTGCAGTTTTGTACAGTTCATGGGCATAAACAGTAGTTTCTGGTGTTAATGAAACCGCTTTCTCCTTCAAATTCTCCCTATAATTACAGGGTTTCTGGGTTTCTTAGCAAACCTGAGCAAATTTTAAGTAGGGCTTTGTTTAGACAATCTAAGATATTAAATCATAGTCTTGAAACCCTGTAAAGAATCGAGCACATAGCAATAAATGGTATTTGTGAAATATTTCATGCAAAGAAAGACATTCATTGAAACAAACACGGGCCTCTTGGCTAATTTTGAAAATAGCAAAACACAAAATGCGTTGCACATAAAGGAGATCTGGTGGTAGTTACAGGCCTCCAGACACAATTCTCACCAAGATATGCCAGAACATACAGAAAAGCAATCCTACACGAGGAGTCATCCACTTGTGGCTATTCCTATTTAAACTTTGTTCTTATCATATTCATTCATTAAGTGGAGTGAGACAGAGTCTATGTTTATATGATAGACCTTCAGGGGATGCTTGGGTGCCATACGAGAAATTTGTTATGCTGTTTGAAATAAACAAAGTTCCTTTACTAGGCCACAGTCAGATGCCAGTTATGTATATAACCTTCCTGCATCAACTTCTCTGAGGGTCTTTCAATGTCTAATGTGTGTGCTGTATCTCGTCTTGGTTTAAAAAGCTGTCTTGTTGAGCCCTTAGATTTCTCTTTAAGGGCAAATATCATTGTAATATAGATCATGATTCAGATAGGCCAGAGCTGCCCCACGTAGATTGTAAAAAGAAGACCAGTGGACTCTAACCCTGTTCAAAAGAAAATCACAGACTGTACTTTCTAGTATTGGTGATTCTGACTGCCAAATAACTGTCTTGAGCTGACCCATTAACAGTAAATTTGAAATAAAACTGCCACCCATAATTTCCAAAGATACAACTTGGGTTTTTAATTCTTATAATGGATATATTATCACAAAATTAGCTTCCTATCTAAGAAGCTAGAGTTCATTTCATCAATATTCAAAAAATGATGACGGACCTTTGGTTCCACCTGTGTCTACAGCTTCTCATACACGGAATGTGTCGCAGAAGGCTTCTCTTGCAGAACAAGTGTCCCGCTTCCAGGTACTCAATACCAATAGGTCACATTCCTAAAAGGATGGAGGAACATTATCCTAGAAATACCCAGTAAGGTAATGATACTACCCAATAGTGCCACCTGTAATCTTCACCTTCACTTTATGTGCTGTGAATAGCACAGAATATTGCTTTGGTAAAATACTCAAATAATATAAAAAATACATCCCTTCGAAATGACTTACCAGTATTTTATGCTATATATTTCATGAAAATTATATAATCTGGGATACAATTATGGAAAAACCCAAGGAAAAACACTATGTCAGAATCTTAGACTATTTACATGTTCTTACTTTATCAGAATAATGTGTGAGTGTAACACATATCAATCTGCAATTAACTTGGAATTCCAGCCCTGAGGTATGAATTTCCCCAACTACATAATTCCAGATCCAAATGGCTGCATGCCTCAGAGGCTCAGACTTTGATTTTTATTTCCTTCTGTACTCCAAAATTCAGCCCTTTGCAGCAGGTGAGTGCCCAGCTATTTTCTACCTGACCCCTCACCTTTCTGAGGTCTGCCTGCAGCTGCCTCCCCTTGTATTTCACCTTGTGCCTGCAAAGTGTTTGGATTACAGCACAGATTACTGTCACTGTTCTGCAGCAAGAGAGGGAAGGGAGGAAAAGGGTGACTGTCCAGCTCACTGCCCAGAATAACAAGGGTATACCTCGGGTATAGCTCAAATAAATGGTTTGGGTGATGGGTATTTTCCCAACAGTGCTGCAGTACTATTTGAGAGCACGGTTATGAGACGGGTGAGATCTCTCCTTAGAAGCTATGCCAAGACCACCAACGGATATTGAAAGCTAACATATTGAGGATAGCACTAGATTTGCATAAATTGTGAAAAGGCAAATAAAAATTGCAGTGGTATGTGCTGCCACCAGACCAGTGACAGTTTAGGATGATCAGTACATGGGCTAGAAGTGAGGGAGGAGACACGAAAATTAAAGTCTGCCTAACTTCTGGCTGGGTTGTTGAGGTGGGAGTATGCACGTTAGGAGGAGGTGTGGAAGTGCTGGTCACTTCTGTAAGCTGTAATTACGGTGTTAGCCAACTCCCTGACTGTGATTCCTCAGATACAAACAGAAAGAGGAGGAAAGCCTTGTCTACTTTTTCAACAGGAGTATTCCCCTATTTATGGAGTTGGCTGACTGACTTCTTACACATCCTGCCATCCCTTCCCCAGCTCTGTTTTACTGACTGCTATTTGGAGCATGGCATTGCCTTAAATATGACAATTCAAGAAAATAACATTTTATGAAATGCTGATATGTGAAATTTTCAGGAGTAATCAGAACTCAAATTGTGCTTCTGTGCCTTTTTCTTCTTTAACAGGGGATGTTAGTGGATTTTCAGTCACGTGGCTTAGAAAGATGACATTAAATGTCACTTGATGCTGAAGAAAATAGAGAGATTGTTTAAAAAAATTTGTGTGGAAAACAAAATTCTCACCATGCTGTTTTATATCAGGATGTCTGTTATTTCATTTGTCTTTTGCATGTTTAAACAAAGTAAGTACAAAAACAGACGGTTGTTTTGCACAGACTACTGGCCTAGTACATGTGTTTTAAGTAAAAGGTTCTAGCAAGCCACAACTCGTGGTAAAGTATCCTTTGAGCAGTGCCCACATCTGGGAACTTTTGCCCCCAGAGTATTGCTTACTCATATAAAATGGCATTGAAATGTACTATACAATATTTTCTAAACAGCAGGCTAACACCATAGATAACATTTCTAGCTGTGACATGCATAATTAACTTCATCTCTTGAGCAGAAATTCAACCTTCATCTATTCCATCAGTTCAGAGAATGAGGCTGTGCTTTGTGCTAACTTGTTGCAACTGCTATTTCCTTTAAAATGCTTCTAAAATATAGCCACAAAATCATATTTAAATCTCTTATTAAAGGGAAACACCTACACACCATCTATAGAGATATCATTTGAATCTACTATGGATTTCAAACTGCTGCACTGACAACCCTCATCCTTAACAATCTTACCTAAAATCTCCGCGTAGTTTTTGCCATTTGTCACTTTTAGAGAGCCATCTTTCAAATCCATGCATTCAACTCTTTCCGCAACCTGGCATCCTCGGGCGACTAACAATAATGTGCTGGATATTTGTGAATCAGTAGTTGGTAGTAACATAGGTTTATAGTTAGATGTTTTCAAACAGCACAATCTCTCCAGGCAATAGGCAGTTCCTACCTGTAGAAAGTCTAGAGATAAAATCGTAGTTTTTACCATGCTCACTACGAAATAAGAAGCTCACATTCCTCAGGGAAGACTTGAAACAAATTTTAAGTTTCATTTCTGAGCACTGAAGTGATAACTAGGGACTAACTGACCTCAGAGATGCCTTAAATATCCTTCATGATGTTACTGTCAAATAAACAATTCTGTTTTGCACAACAGATCAAGAGATTCAGTCACTTTAGGTGCTATCTAAAAAAGAACTACACAGTTCTTGCTACTCATAAGCAATACAGCATTCCTTAATATGCCAATAAAACCATAGGAAAAACCATAGTGAGTACTCCAGACACACACACACACACACACACACACACACACACACACACACACACACACACACACACACACACAAAATCAGGTTTTTGACATACTTTAATGAATATATAGATTACAGCCTTATGTAGCATTATCTTACTTGCTAAAATGGTGACAGTATTATGCAACATTTATTTCAGGTCGTGAACTCACAGTTAAAATTCCATTTTAAAAATCTTTTGGTCAGTTGCTTTACACTTTAAATCTCTACTCCAAAATATTCAGATTTTGTATTCTAGTGAAATATCAAAATGAAATGTATTTAGAACATCAAATTGAATAGAAATTCAAGATGAAGAACAGGGGACTTAATTTACTCATAGATCTTCAATTTACTGTTTTGTGCTAAGCATTAACACAGAGTTATATGCTAAAAGTAAGGCACTTCCGGTGACTATCTTTTTATTTTCAGTTTCTTCTGACATCAGTAAATTCCTGGGAGCTATTTCTAGTTGTGGACACTAACTTTCTTGTTCTGTGAGAATTTTGGGTTTCTAACAAGTTGCCCATTGTAAACTGAATGCCCCAAATTTTCAAATGTTAAAAAAAAAAAAAAAATTACAAAGAATTAAAGTGCATCAGGATGCAATGCTCTGTGTTAAGAAATCCAAAACATTTCACTTTGATTTTGACTTTTCACTTGGGGCCATTGGGATTCAAAGTATTAAAGTAGAGCTAATATTTCAAATTAAAGCCCATGGAGTTTATATTTTAAAAAGGCTTAACAAAGCTGGTTTGAAAAATTTAAGTGCTTTTTTCAAAACAATTTCAAAATTTACTGAAAACACCATTTCCCTGGGTTAATTTCATCACTTCTGAACTTTCTAGTAATTGAAATACCAGTTCAGAAAAATTATTAATGGTTTTTTAGTTTTTTTTCTTTGTCTGATTTTTTTTGTTTGTTTCTTTGTTTTTTGTTTGTTTGTTTTTGTTGGGTTTTTTCTGTAATCAGGAACACCAAATAAAAATATGTGCTTGCACTGCTAATCATAATTCATTCTGAACACACACGAGGTAACAGGCCAAATTCGGATTCTGTCTAGAGTGTTTCAATACCATGAAGTTGTGCTGCTGAAGCTGAGAGATGTTAGCAGTCATACAACAATTTACCTCTGCTGATTTAAAAGGAGAGTCTCAGGCTCTGAACAATTCTGAAAGTGGAGATTTCTGGAATATGTCTGACCATACACAAGGCATGTGTTTTTCAGCACATTGACCGTGCATGTGTATGGTTGGGTTCTGTGGGATGACTGCATTGTACAACGCTAAGCACACACTCCAACAACCAACCTGCTTTTCCCCCACAGATCTCTTTGTCTGCTTTAAGTCCAGCATTGCATGGATTGTTTCCTCCTGGTTGTGAATGTGGCTTGTTTAATTTTTCTGCCATTTTTTTTGCCAGTAACAATTTCCTATAAGGTGAGGCTCAAATATTTCCCCATATGGGAAGGCTATGGGGCTCTTAGCTGTCTACATTCACACCATCTCTGCCCCCATAGCCCCCTTTACCTATCCCACGTACCCTACAAGCAGAAAGATAGCAGGGCAGGCAGAAAGATTCCCTGAGCAGGAGTTCTTTAAACTCCCTGCTTTGCATGGGCTCATAGAGCTTTAGAGAGCCAGTATCTTTCAGAAAGCATTATATCTAAGAAAGGGAAAAAAATACAACTATTAAAACGCACATACACTGTTGGCACTGTTGTGACAGCCAGCAGTATCAGCGTCAGTCAATTATCTTCACAAATGCCTCTTGTGCTAATGAGCACTCACAAAAATCACCAGACTTTTCTGGCAAGGAGAAAAGATCAGTTTCATTGCTTGCAGAACTAATTCAGTGTACAAAAGTGAAGGCTCCACCATCACTGCCTCTTTTACTGCTCCTTTTGTAAAGGCTTTTGATGTGCACTGAAGAGATCGGTCTGTGTTTGGGTCTCTTCATCTCCAGTTCATTGCCTGTCATTAACATACATATCCATATGAAAAGTTTGGTAAGTCACTAACAGCTGTCCAGAATGGAGTTTCAGGAAAAAAAGGACCTATTCCTTCTCAAAATGCTGACAATACTATGTAGCCCTTTTTGGCAATGATATACCTAACTTTTTAAAGCCGCCTTTCACTCAAAAAGCAACTAGGCATAATACTACATTCAAACACATAGTGGTTTTCATTTTGAAACAGTCATTTGCTGTATTCAGAAAAGGCCTATAGTTGCCAGAAGCAAAAAGAACTCCATCATTCATTATAAAAAAAAAAATAAATAAATACTTTCTGAGTATAGCTTTTCAGTATCCCAGATAACCTCACATATCCAATTTAACACAGGGGGGGAAAAAAGCCCACAGCAGATGCTCCTGATGGTCATTTCATGCACACCAAGTTCCTGCTCAAAATTATGAGACCTCACAACTCATGGTCACCAGCAATTTTAAATTTTAGCAATGAAAGAGCACCAAACTGTGACCATAGTAGTTTGCCACTACAAGTTAGGAAAAAATATATTTGTTTCTCTTCTGACAGAATTCAAAATCAGCCTGGAAGACTCATTCCACAGAAAGTAGAGTATGGAGAGGTGATATAACTATTAGCTGGCATATATCAAATTAGGTAGTGTGTGCTCCTTCCTGTATGAGACCTTAATAAGTAACTGGAAGGAAATTTAAAATGTTTTCACTATATGTTTCACAGAGCATACGCAATATATTAGGATTTTTTTAAACTTTTTTTTCAAAAAGAAGAAGATTGGAGAAATTTATCATGACGCTACTTAAATTTCACTGGTATACGCATGCCTGCCTTTAAGGAGTGACCATAACCTCAGAGTGGAAGGACACCAAAAAAAGAACAACATAGTTTTAAAAATAATGAATTAAGAGGTTTTCTCTCCCAATCACTTGGGCTGTAGCTTAGTCATGTCAAACTCAGAAAGAAAACTTCTGATTGATAAACACTTTTCTGTCCCACCCTCTCCCCCCCAACAACCACTCTGGAGTTCATGACCCCGAGCCATAATTTACAATACATCGCGCCCAAGGCTTTCTAGGTCTTAGTTTGAAAACCATAGTGGGTGCATCTGTGTCAATTATCAAGGGGTTGACATAGTTTTACAAGCATTTTTATCAGAAGCAAAGTGCCCAGCAGGCTACCGACTACTAATTCTGGAGAGATTTTATTCCTGTACTGATCCTCCCACCATGCAAAACCAGCTTGTGCTGCATAAAACCCCAGACTTTAATCCCACTTGTTGCTTCCTTTTTTTTCCTCCCCCTTTTCAGAAGCATCTCTCTCTCTCCCACATCAGTCAATAAAATCTTTAACTCTGCCTATTTTGATCTGAAAATTCAATCTTATTTATTATGCATCCTGTTTGTTGTCTTTGAAGAACTTGAGCATTCATTTAAAGAGGGCCAGAATGACTTCTTAAACACATTTCTCTCTTTGCTGCAATTAAACAAAGTGGAGCTGTGATTAGTCCACCACAGGGGGGAAAGAAAAAGACACCCTTGAATCAAAATGGGGGGACCTGACTGTGCATTATTGTCTCACAATGCAGGAGTTTATTGCTGAAACCTGCTTATCGCCTTGCACTGCAAACCATGGGAACTTCAGTCAGGTGGAAAGTTATTCTCTTCTCTGGCTGAAGCAGCTTTAAGTATCATAAGAACAGCTAAAGCCACTAAAGCTCTTCCTAGTAACTGAGACATTTAGGATAATCTTTATGAGAGTTTTGCATGAGCTTCTGCTTTTTGTTGCAGTTAGAAGTAGAGTTAATGATGAGCTTTCACTGGCTTTTTCTTTCTCTTTTTTTTGTAATCTAAGCCAAAAGCGCCTGTTTAAGTTAAGTACCACCTCCCTCTAGCCCTTGGGAAACCACTCAAGAGGGATTTGCCTGGCTCTGTGTGCATGACACATAATGAAAACAATTTTACGCTGTGGAGGGAAGTATCGGGCAATTACTGATGTAACAGCCACCTGCAGAAGCGAGGCCCTTGACGGAGCACTGGGCTGTTCATGAATATTTTATGGTGTGATGTTATTTTGAATGGCTGGGGCAGGTGAAGGGGGCTGAGGATGTAATAAGTAACTCTGCTGGAGACTGTGTCGCAGCTCTGTTTCTCTGCAGTGGTCCATAGTGTAACACCAAGAAGAATCCTGACCCTGCATAAGACTATGCAAGGGCAGCTGAGGCTGAGGAAAGATGATGTGACAAGTCATGGTGGGCACCCTTTAAAATCTGTTGTCTAGCGATTTTACACATGATGTCCGGCTTAAAAAGCCCCTGCATCAATCTTGTCCAATTTAATTTGATAAACTAAGTGTGGATAAGGATTAAATGAGAATTTTGTAATGGAGAAAACTTGTTCTTACTCTTTAATCCATGGAAGATCTTATGAGATAAACCACATAAAATTTAAGCTTTTGCTGTGGAAAACAGTGCTACTTGTTTGTTTTGGACTTGTTTTAAAATTTAGTGTTCTCTTAAGAAGTAGATTCCAAATATATCTAGTTTTTACTACCAGCACATATACACATTTTACTCAAAATAGATCACTTCAAAGAAACCGTTTCAGAGAGTTGTTGTAAAAAGTGGATTTATTTGATGTAATTTATTCCCAGCAATGAACCTGAAATTCGTATTTTAACAGAAGAATGGTATTTTACACACATTTATATTCTTCCCCAAAGAGAATTTTTTCATTCCTGGAAGAGGCAGTGAAGAGTTAAACCGGGCATGAGACAATGCAATACGAAGGGGATACGTTCAAAAGCCTTAAGAACTTGTGATGATGTCCGTATACTCAAGATCTCTAAACAAAATAAAACAAGAAGGGAATGAAACTAATAGGACTAAAATATGAAAGGTTTATTTTTACACTTATGTGCAGAAAGTGAAAAAGAATCATAAACAGAGCAATTGTCTCATATTACATTGATATCAGCAGGATGTGTAACAGTCTTCAAAATTATTTTTCATCTTGCTTATTATATGCATTCATAGAATATGGTATTTAAAAAGAAAAGCTGAAGAAGCTTTCACTGTAAGCTGCAGGATGAATAGCTGAGGGATTCTTTTTTTAAGAATAGGACGTGTTTAGAAAAAGGGCACAAAAGATTTACAGAAACCTTGGACAGAAATTGGCAATGAGATCTGAAATCCGGAAGAGCGGCTGAGAAGGAAAATGTAGCTTTCCATACGCTGAAAATAATGTGTGACAACACAGGAATTCCCAGAGCGACAATTGGAAGATTATAACGATACTCTTTAATTTTTGTAAGAGGTAGTTTTGCAGATACACTCATAACATTTCATAACATTAATTTATAGCTTGCACCAGTGAGAAATAATACAATGTTATGTTAATTTTCTATTCTAATGTCACGTTCCTAACAGAATACTGAAGTTGTGCTGCTTGAGATAGTCGAGATGGTTGTCTATCGACGTTTGTATCACAAAGACTGCAAAAGTAGCCTGACTGGGATGATGTACGTTGCACAATTCAAGCCACGATTTGTTCTAAGATTTCCTGGCTAATTATATACAGTCTGATCTAATCAATCAACATCAGCATTAAATATCCAGAGAATAATACACCAAACAGAATAAAATATGCTGGAGTGTTTTTCCTAGATTCTCTCTCTGTAATGCTGAGATATTATTCTTCCAACACAAAATAAATATTCACTGAATGAAAAAACAATAAAAGAACATTAGACATCTCCATCAATAGCCTCTCCTCTTGCTGTGTACCTAAGTACAGAAATTTAAGATAAACACAATAAGAAAAATCAAAAAATATTGTTACAGAATCAATTACTTTTAAGACTGAAAAAGTGTCCAATAAAGAGTGTGCTGATTCAGCTCCAGAATAAATGTTAAAGGTGCTGTGTTTTAGCAATTTTATGTAGACTGAATTATAAAACAGCAAACACGCAGTAAATTTTGGATACTTATAATTAGATTTTCAACGTAAGAGAAGTTAAGCTCTATATGTAAACGGCATTATTCAAAAGCTTGTCTTGAAAAAGAAAATTGCTGTTTGACAATTCTATAGAATATTCAAGAAAGATAATTATACTGCAGTGGCTGTTAAAGACGCAGGTGTTGAATATAGTCACTGCTACAGCTTTTAGAGAAAACTATAGAATGTGAAGAGAAAGGAGACAATAGCATTGCATGGTGAAATATTCACCTCTGCAAGAGGAGTTTATATTAGCTTTCTTTATAGATACACAGAAACTATGGACCATCCCCCCTTCCCCCCTTAAGTTTTTAGACTATTTGAGCCCTTTCCACTTTCTTGTCTAATAAAAGAGGAAAAGCACCAACATATAGAAGGCCCTGATGTAAAATTCACCCAGGCAAAGACACAAGTGAAATGAAAACGGCAAGAAACCAGAGTGCCTCGTTTTTTAATGAAAGGCCACATAATTAATCTGGAAAACAAAAGTGATTGACTTGCACCAGTGTGAAAGAAATGTACTGACTGACCCCCAGCGACTACACAAGTGCTCTGTGTCACTGTTGATCCACAGCTAACTGCTTTCTGAATTGCCTATCCTTTGATACAATGCACCACTCAGAGAAGCAGGCTAAAAATAAGTTCATTATTAGAGTTACACTTTTAATTAAGATGTTAGAACAATCAACAAGCACACAGGAAACCACAAGAGATGACATTTGGAAATATCAAACCTTGTTAAAGGGGTGCACTGTCATTATCAGACCTTACTTTCAAGTACCAAAGGAAAAATTCATCTGATGGATAAAGGATGCCTTTCATCCAGCTCTTAGAGCCAGGTTCACATATGGACTTGCACGTGGTGGCTCATGACTATTCTTTATTTCAAAATGCTCCACGCCAGGAGCAGGAAACACAAGACAGATTTCAGAGCGGCACCTAGTTTCTTAAGCGGGCACCTAGGGGAGGCCACAACCCTGCATGGGCCACAGCTTCAGACAAGTAGCAAAAAAATCCACTTTTCCTACAGATCCAGGGGCCAGACTGCACTTGTTGAGCAGTGATGCTGCACAGTGCTGCAAGGGTCCAGTCTCCTGCTGTCCTGACATCCAGGATATCTCTGTGGATAAGACAACCTGGTTGACACAGGCAAATGCCATGCTTTGTAGTGGTTAGAGCTCTTTCATGGGAAGCAAATCCTAGATTCCAGCCAGCTCAAATTCATTTCCTGCAGCAATGAACAAGCCCAAGCAGCCAACTGATAGTCAAACTACTTTCTGAGCTCCTTGAGGTGATGAGGATACAAAAGTCAATAGGGAGGAAAGAGAGGAAATGGAAAAGGCAAAACAGGAGGGAATAGGTATTCCTGCTTGGACTGGGAAAGAGAGCAAAATAATTGGGTTACAAACAGTCTTAGAGAAGAGATGAGCACCGAGATAATATGAGATATATAGATCTGCTTCTACAGAATTCTGTGAATGTCCAAGAGTTTCTGGAAGCCTTTTGCATATAGGTGCCTAAATTTTCCTTACATTGCAGATTTTTTAAGTGCTTGAGGCACAGGCTTGCTCATTTTTCCTGGGAGCAAGAGCTCTACCAAAAAAATTAATGAATTAACAAGGATGCATTCACCTTGCAAATCAACCTATGAATTTGTTAGAGATGTTTTCAACTGATGAGACAGTTTCAGGCACCTTCAGCTGAAGAGCCCATGGGAGGATGAAGCATTTTCATTACCATACATTGCTCCAGTACGTTTCCATATAGTCGTGCTTCTACGCAATACAATCACCAATGTCATCATGGTAATGGAATGGTGCCCAGCACCTAGCCCTGAGATGAATTTACTGAAAGCACTAGCTTCTCTGAACAGTATTAATAAGCAGGTACTTCAGAGAAGACACCCTGGCAAAAACAGAGAATGTAAATTAATGGTAAAGGCAGCGAATTTCATTATTATCCCATGCAAGAGTTAAATGGGTTCACATCTGGGATAAGAATGGCTTCCTTTCTTGCTAGGAAGGTAACTAAATAGGCTAAGAGGTGCCTGAGGTGACTTCTAGTATCTTTTAAAGTGAGGAACGCAAACCTAGAACACCAGCTCAAAAATGGGCAAATGGTCCACAGGACAAGGCTGTAAACATGTTAAAGAGAATCTCTATTTCTCTCTTGTGATTTTCTAATGACAAAATATATTACAAGATGTAAATAAGGTGGGTTCAGGGCCTCTCTTTTCTATCAAGAAACTTCTTCAATCAAAAGAAGCAGGCTTAACTTAGAGGCCACCATTACCAGACTTCTTCACAGTGCTCTATTATGCATCAGCCAATGCTACAGAAGGCAAAGGTGAAGGGATGCTTTAGCTACATGCAAGAACTATTATATACCTTGACCTGATTAAAAGATTCTGATCACACAAACATACTGTAGATCCAGGTTTTACATTATTTCTTGTGAGCATGGAGTACGTTAATGTCACAGAGGTTGGATATACCTGTAGGAATAGGACTGTGAGAGCCAGGATGATAAATACAGTAACCAGAGAACTCTGGTTGCTCACATACCGAACACCAAAGTAAAACTGCAGTTGTTGTGAAGTCGCTTGGGTGTCTTAATTCTGATGGAAGATTTCACTTCTCCAGAGTGTGGTCCTACAGAGGCTCTACAAGGCACAAAAGGCATGCTTCTTTTCCCAAAAATACTTTTTCATAGTACTACATGTGCTTTGAGATTAGCTGGAAATTAGGCACCATAGTAATACTGATAATATATCACATACAGCCTTAATAATTCAGGAGAAATGTAGGAAATGGAGAATCAAAAGGTTTCTTTATGGGAAAATGTAGGCAATCTTCTTGGCACTGGAGAACAGTTATTCTCTATAGAAGAGAGATTTTTCTAGTCATAAAAGTGAAAAGTAAAATCTGGAAAAAGAAATATAAATTTAATGTAGACTGTGGGTGAATTAGAAATACATTTTCTAGTGGAGAAAAGAATGCCAAAAGAGGCTAAATGTACTTAGCACTGATGCTGATGAATAGAAACACAACTTTTGTGAAGTGGGAGCTGCACAGGTAGTGAAAACCCCACTGGAGACTGGTCATTGGTCATTGAAGGTCACTGATGGGTCATTGGTCACATTTCAGGTAAGCCACTTCTTCCCCGTTTCATTTTATTACTACTAGGTAGAAAAGACTTTTTCAATAGATACTTTGTTTAACCTCACTATATTAACACCTGTATTTCTGATTTTCTTGCCTTTTCGTATACCTAAAGATAATTAACTGCCTAAAATCTTTCCCTATAACTGCAAAGGCAGGACACCTTGAAGAGTCAGACAAGAAATGCCTTGATTCTAGCTCCACAGAGGTCCTGCTTCTGGAGTACAAATGGACCACTGCTATGGCAGGGGTGAAACCAGGCCTAATACAGCAATGGCTCTGTGGTGTGTCACACATTATATGGTCTCCTGTACAGGCAGCTCTAATTGAGAAAGAAGGTGGGTTGTAGGATTGCCTCTGTGATTACTGTCCTGCTTTACAAAGGTGGAGAATTCTGGGTTTGTGCATGAGTGGAAAGAAGGATAAGAGCAAATTTCCAATGACCATTGCAGGTGGCTTGTCTTAGAAAAAAAGAGGTCCTGTCAGCAAGGAGGAACAGAATGCAAGGAGCAAAGAAGACATTGGCAGGGCTTTGCTATGTTTTCACAGTGCCTAATTTTTCTAGATTAATCCTTCAGGACTCCAACAGCAACATCAAGACTGAAATTACAGAAGCAACAAAATGAGGACAGAGCAAGAAAACCTCTCAGTAATATATCTTTACTCCTGTTTTGATATTTCATAAATGGACTTGCAATCATTAAATTATGTGAGTACCCTCTCTGGGCTTGTTTGACTAATAAGGGTCTCATGATGAGTTCCAGGTAAAGTAGCATTCGGTGCCTAAGTGATGGCAAGAGAGCAGAGGAGTATCAGACCGTGCTTGTGAAGACACACTTGAAGGACAGCAGTGCAGCTGCTCTCTCTTTGTCATGTATTTCATAGAACAGAGAAAGAATCAGATGTCTTGGAAAGTGCATTTCAGACAAGCATTCTGACAGCAACTAGTAATGCATGGAGAAGTGTCCAGGCAATAAGGAAAAAGCTTGGTTGAAAATAACCTCCCAAGTTCCTTTCCTCCATAACATAATACACTATTCAAGCAGCATGCTTGACAGAGGAATTTATTCCCCCAACAAGTTATTTCTATTTTCATAGAATCAGATGCTGGTTTGGGTTAGAAGAGACCCTAAAGACCATCTAGCTCCAACCCCCCTGCCGTGGACAGGTACACCTTTCAGTAGCCGTGGTTACTCAGAGCCCTGTCCAGCCTGGTCTTGAACATTTCCAAGGATGGGGCATGCACAACTTCTCTGGGCAACCTGTTCCAGTGCCTCACCACACCCAATGTAAGAAATTTCTAATCTAAACCTATTGTCCTTCAGCTTAAGTCCACTCCCCCTTGTCCTACCACAACATGCCCTTGTAGAAGGTTCCTCTCCAGCCTTCTTCAAGTCCTTTTACATACTGGAACTTACATACTTTCTTTCATTGTTGTCTTTTTCTTAGTGATTTTCCATTCTTATTAAGGACTGACATCATGACTACCTGAAGCAACAGCTGTGCTTTCAAATGTTGATGATTCCCAGAAGAGATGGAAAAATGCCTATGGTTGCTATTTCAGCATATGTGTGGCCAATGTTCAACACCTGTATTATGAAGCATGACTACAGTTCATGTTGACAATGTTATAGAAAATAGAGCTATCTCAAATACTGTCTCAAAAGGCTACCATATGAAGAAACAAGTGATTCAAATACATAAGATATTAATACTGCTGATTCACAGAGAAGCATTTTTTCTCTTTTGGTACCTTGATTTGAATGATAAATGGCAGGTGAAATCTGTTGAAGGCCAGGAACTCAGCTATTTCTTAAGGAGTGTCTAAAACCAAAGGAAATTTTTTAAGAGAGACCTGCAAAAGCAGCAAGGGTGTTATGATGCCTTCATAAAGCCACTAAACCAAGTGCTTCACAATAGCAGTCACTATTGGAAATGCCCCCCTTTCGTAGAAAACATTGCTTTTGAATTCACAAAATCAAGTCATCTGCTGCTGTTTCAAATATTCTAGTATAAAAGGAAATTCATGATACAGTATAAACATGCACATTGATTTACTGCTGCTATTCATATCCAAAAGATTATGGGTTCCAGCCACACCATAGATACATAACCATACAGCAGTTCTGAGGTTTCTTGGGATGGGAAGCACATGCAGCACAGAAACTGTAAAACATGTTCTCATTAATACTTCTCAGTATGCACAATCATAAAGAACATCAATCTGGTTACATTCTCAGATCAATCCTGCCCCCCACTGAAGTCAAAGGAAACTAACCTGTTGGTTTCAATAGCGCCCAGCCTTTTATAAATTTGCAGACATTTATATGTAAGAAGCATGAATTCATTGTAAGAAGCAATGAATTACTGCTCAGAAAGAGCAGTGAGTTCTTACACCTATGTGCTGAGTGTTATGAAACATTGTGATTGGTATACCTATTTCCACTACTGTTCAGAGAACAGCTGGGGATAAATTTCACAGCTTTGAAAATTTATTCCCAGATGTTTAATAACCAAAGCATAAAATTAGATTGAGAAACATTAGATTGTTCAGTACAGTAACAAGACAGATAATTAATACTGCCATAAACTGCACAAACCCTTTCTATGCAGATTCCTAATCGTAACAGTAAATGTCATAGATCAATATGACAGACCCAGTTGAATGAACTGTGTAAAAGTTCAGATTTTCCTAAACTCAGCTTACTATTTTAATATAAATACCTAATTTTCTTATTTCTCTTTTAGCTTTTGCCACTGGACCCAAGACCTTGTTTTAAAATCATTTGGATACCCATTTCTTGTAGCTCTTTTGGATCTCTATTCCCCCATCCCAGAGCAACTTGTGTGTCATCTTCCTCTTGCAATATCTATCCCTAATCTATTTGATAGAAATCTAAACATGGTTAAACAAAATCTCAATAAATGTATGGCATTCTATCAATAACTTTATTAATTGTGTTCAACTAATACTTCATTGTGAAGCTGTACAAAAGTATTCTATTTTCAAAATTGAGTGTGATTCCTATCTAAATAATTTTGCTTAGAATAACAGGACATGGTTGCACCGACAAAAATCCTAAACCTTTAAGCAATCATAAACATGGTTTTATGTTAAGCACATTAGGTCTCTTAAATTATTACTCCTTTATAAAGATCCATAGCAATATGCTCTGTGCATGTAACCTCTTTTTAGTGTGTTTAAATTAGCTTAATACAACTTGATATTTTGTTTCCATGCAGTAAATGGAAGACTGGCTAAAGAAAATTTTAAGGGTCTCATAAACAAATCCTTGGTATAGATATAAAAGCATCTCTTCTTTTGTATTGAAGGATGTAGTTAACCCTGTCAAGAATTTTTGTTGAAAAGCAGCTAGCCATCATTTTCATACTTCTCAATAAATAGTCTTACTATTCCCAGAGGAAATCTAGACTGGTTAAATGTCTTGGCCCAAAGCCTACATTTCTATCACCCTATTTGCTATATTCAAAATTTCAGTATCAACTTTTGGATCAGTTACTGTTTATTTAGCTTAGTCACATGATGGAAGAACAGAAAAGGAATTATTAAGTTCATCCACCAAAATCAGTGGGAATGCTAATTCAAATAATAAAGCCAGAATAAGTTTAATTTAAATAAGATGAATTTCATTTTTTCTTGTAATAGAAGTGTGGTTATTTGTGGTGGATTTTTTCTTGCATAAAAACCTATACATATTTTTTCTTTTTATGCATTAAACATTTAGATCTAAAGTTAGGAGTGCTCCTCTCTGGACAAATAAGCTCACAAAAATTCATGCTAAGTCCTTCAATTACAAAGAGGCATGGGTTTAAACACTTGGCTGAAGAATGTCAAATGCTACACTCTGAACCTGCTATGAGTACATAAATTTATAAGGTTTGATCATCTGACTATTGGAAGTATACACATAGCAGAAGCTCTGGAGAGCAGGCAGTCTGGAATATACATGTTCTGTCATTTGGTATGTGCATTATATACATAGCTTTATATATTTACTACATATATTTGTATTATATATTACTATTAAATCCATTCCATCCACTCAATTATAGGTGCATTTTTCAAGGACAGTATAAAAATGTCTACTATGATACAGTTTATCAACTTATTGCTGTATTTCAGTCACATTCAAAATGTTTTGAAAAATACACTTGCTCAATAACGCTTAGTTGGAGCAATTCTATTTTGATGGAGATTTTCTAACTTGACTCCCAAATTCAGCTGATCTACACATGTGGCTAGGCAGCATATATGAAATCCTTTCCTATCACAAATGCTTATCGCCTTTGCAAATAGCTGGCTGTCAAAAGATTTACAGATTTGTAATTCAGACAACATTCAGATCAGTGTTTATCTAACCCAGAGGCAATTCTGTATCTGGGGCTACTCTCTACATTTAGTTTGTCATAATTTTCCTCCTAATGTGGAATGTTATTGTCTGGAGGAAGTTTACAGCTTTTTCTGTTTAAAAATCCAGATTAGCTTGATGGGTGGCTTGGAAGATGCAGCAGAATACCATATATCCTGTCTCTGCCCTGGAGGGTTTTTGGCCATGACCTCACACTTGCCTGCTTTTCTCAGGTATAGCAGAGTCAGTATCTCTGCTAACATCATGGAATTAGGACTTCCCAGGAACTTGGAGACTGGGCCATGCATGTCAAGTGCAAATCAGGCATCTGGTTCTCTCCTAATACACAAGGGTGATACAATCATGATTTAAATACTACAAAAGACATTTTGACAGTGAGTATCAGGGAAGTGATTTTCTTGCTTCAAATGTTACTGGCAGTAGCCTTGCGGTAAGAAAAGTAGATTTGGATGAAAGCTCAACCTCTTCTGGAGTACTACCACCTCTAGTGAGCTATCCTCAAGGTACAAATTTTTTTACATATAACCAGAAGAAGGCCTAGGAGTTGACTTATGCCCTTCGTGAAGATAAACACAGAAGAGCGTAACATTTCAGAGTTTAGCTGGATACACTCGGTTCTAGATACACTAAATAGAACCTTTAAAAGATTTTCTGAGCTTCTCTGAAATTAAAAATTCAGTGAATACAGGAAAAAGTTTCAGTCAAAATGTTACAGACTGCTTGATGAGATCATTGAAACCACACTTTTAGCTCAGGTGATGCCTGCTCAAGTGGGAAACAGACTGTCCAAGGTCTGGTCTCACCAACGGCCTCTCCATGAAAATTAATTAATTGGCAGGTACTGTACTTTTCTAAGGAATGGGAATAAGATGCTTCATGAACATGCATTAAATGCTTGCTGAAGTGAAGGGGTCTTCTTCTATAACCACCTCTGTTTTTCCAATCAACATATCCTAGAGGTATATACTGAAGTTGTAAGTAAATAGCATTTTAGTTATTAAGAAGAGTTGGGGCAGGAAAGGAGGGGAGGGGTAGAATATGAAAAATATGTCTTTTTCTTGACAAAAAGTATTTGCAGGGTTTTTTTTTTTTTTTAATTTGGTCATTGATAGTCACTGTGTTGTTTAGGCCCTGATATTAACATTGTGAAGTAGAAAGAGAAGCATAAAATGGCCTGTTACTTATGTTCAGAAGCTATTTCTACATTGCGAGTACATGCACAGGAGGGGAAATGACTGCTTAGAAATAAAAATAATTTTAAATTTCAGTGTAACAGCATCTTATCCTATACTCCTGAGAGTAGCCTATACCCAACTTAGCAGACCTATGAACTTCAAGATGACTTCTTGTGCATGAGAAGGTTGTGGGACTAAAGTGGCAAGGTATTGTTATTCTTAAGGGACAGCCCCTTGCACTCACACTCAGCAGCGCAGAGCAAGGCAAGTCAGCCCAGCATGGAGCTCTGTCTGCAGCAGCACTGGGCAACATCGATTGAACACTATAATGGTCAGCTTTAGCACTGCTGCCCCAGTGCAGGGTCTAAAATGTTTAAGAGGAAGCAGGAGAGTGGGAGCTGGGAGGGAGTTCAAAACATGTCAAAAAAGTCTTAGTAGACAAAAAAGAAGCAGAGAAAAAGAGCAGAAGTAAATTAATCTTCCTGAAGTATATTACATAAGGGGAAATGCCTGGTAGTCGTTACTTGCTGTAACAACTCAAGACAAATGAGCAGCCGGTGTGTTAGCTCTGATGAAGGACATGCAAGAAAGACAATGGCTTTCCATTTTTAAGTTAATCAGTACCCAAGTGATGTATTTCTGAAAAATAATAAAGCGGATTTATCAGGACCTAGGGGAAAGAAGAGGGCAGATATTTTATTTCCACCACGTGTAGATGAAATATACATAACATAATAAAGGGCTGCTGTCGACTATCTGCAGGAAGAGCACCTGGAAGATTAAAGCTGTGGACATAACATTAACAAAGTACAGACCACACTGAATTAATGAGCACTGGAGATAGACATTCAGTGGAGTCTTAATTTATTTTCCTTTTCTAGCTCATCCTTTAAGAAAATGACAGTGTCTTCTTATCGATTTTACACTCAGAGATCAATCAGAATTGCCCTGACTCAGACAAAATTTACAGCACTCCCTGACAGTGCCTCGAGCATCTGGGCCTAAACAGACATTACAAGGAAGCAATATATCATGTTTGTATGTAGAGCTTGACATGCTTAAAAATAAGCTAATCTGTAGTGGAATTTCCTTCTTTTTGACAAGTTGTTCTGCCCAGCTCTTCGGCCCCTTGTTATGAATTTGTCTCCTAGCTCTACTATTAATTATAACATGCACATAGGATTCATGCATTTAGACCCTGAGGGAGGTCATCTGCTCTGCAATTTTAGATAAAATATAAACTAACAGATCACTCCTACTTAAACAATGTGAAATGTCACTCTGATGCACTCCATAAAAAAAACCTAGAGGTGTTCCGTCAAGAGCTATGATCAATTCTGACAACCCAACAATATCAGAGCTAAATGATGGGCCTCTACATTCCCAAACATCCCTCCGTGGAAATTGCTGCATCCGGAAGCTCTTTTGTGCAAGTAACTAGCTGTATTAAATGCAATAATTACAGAAAAGACACAAGCTGGGATGCTTAGGCAGTAGTTGGCTAAGGTACCTTACTCCCACACTACAATTCATCTTGTACCTCGGGATTGCCTCACAACTGCCTTTTTACACTAAAGCAGGAAGAGAGGTCTCTTCTGCACTACAGACCTCGAGACCAGATAGTCCCTTCTGGGCGCAAAGGAGAGACCTGTTTTACAAAACATTCGCTGCATTTCACTTGAAAGAAAGTATCAAGAACACCATTGAGAAAGAACTTGCATGTCTCTGAGAAGGACTGAGGATCAGCAGGTTTTTGTAAATTTAAGTCTGTCATCTCCTTCAGGCAGTGATTTATTGGTCACTTCAGTACCTAAAAGAAGCATTGAGGGATCAAGAGCTAAAATATTTAGGGAATGTCCCAAAACCAGCACATTTTTTTGGTCTTTGTTGTTTTCTTTTTCATCTTTGATCATCTGACAAAATACAGGGTGGGGGACGACAGTTGTCTTCAGACATTATATATTTTCAATGTATATCAGAACTCTCTGTTTCGTTTGCTTTCCTAGGAGAACTGGAATACCAATATTACAAGGTAAACTGGAACCTATATTACAAGGTTCAGCCACTTAGCACGAATGGACTTATCTGGGATACGTGAGAGTATAGCACAAAACATTCCTCTCTCTTGGAACAAGCCCAAGTGCTCCTACACCGCTAAGAGAGAAGAATCTGTACAGATCCAGCCACAATCACAGGCATTGATTTTAACTTTATGCAGTGAAACAGCTGTTTCTGTTCTACAGACTGCACTGCTTTCTTGCTTACCAGATGAGTTTTTATTTGCACTTGGTATTCAAGTGAGATTTATTTTTTTGTCTGTGAACACAGCAACAACAACAACAAAAGTTATTCTTAGGTAGGTTAAAATGATCCTTGTTGAGCCTGTCAAGGAAACAGGCACACAAAGAAGTCAGAGTCTACAATTTCAAGACTTTGAACTGCTCTTATTACATCCTACTTCATTAAGGGTCCTGCTCACATTTCACTGGGATAAAAACTAATAAGCAAAAAAATATAAACTCTTCTTATTTGTGCCAGTAGAACAGCTGTAGCCAAAGATTTACAAATACTCATTGTAGCAGAGGATTCTGTTGTTTCCCCAAGTCCTAATTCTTCATGCTAGGGGAAGTAAAAACATGTAATTTTTGGACTTGAAACAAGGATGAAGAAACAAAACTAATACCAAATTGTTAGCAAGAAAAAATGACAGCTGACTTGCAGTCCAAACTCTGATATACAGAAATGTGGCAACATGCAGAAAAGCAAATATTACATGGTTAATTTATGACACGTCCAGTATGATTTACCCTCAAGTACCATGATAGTAAATTGCTATGGTTTCAAAAAACAGTATGATGAGCACTGATTTATTTTACATTTTCTCCTTTCCCTTCATTTGTGATTGTCTGACACAGTGGGACCAATCCTCAAGAAATTAGAAAGATATGATCTTGAGAGGGATATTGCACTTATTTTCCCTGCAGGTGTCTTTTCCCTGGTACTGCCTCTGCCTCTTTTAGCCTCTGGTTTTCCTCTCTTATGGGGTAGTCTCATGCTACGTGAGCACCTGGCTTCTCTCAGAATAAGCTTCAAAAGAAATCAGTATTTTCTCTCAGAAAGAGAGTAGGAACAGATTCTAAATGAAATCAATTTTATTTGACTTCTGCATTCACAGACACTAACATGGGCATTTGACATGACCAACAGATTACCTTGTAGAAAAGGACACTGAACTGGCCTGGTCTTCCAAGACACCATTATACTCCAACTAAAGCCAAGGGCCTGTTTTTTAATACAGAAAAATAATTATTGAATAACTCTGCCAACAAAGTCTGGGTTTAGGTTAAACATTTCAAATACAACAAGTAATCTACGGTGTGTCTGCTTCTGCCAAACTAATCTGAAATCTCTGCAAGGAAACTAATCTTAGACAATGTTGAATATGCAAGCATAGAAAATCTGGACTGTTTAAAGATACTGTAAATTTTCCAGAGCACAAGTTTCCCACTGGTTCTCAGCGCTCAGTTCTTGCCCCCGACTCTACCTCAGAGTTGTTAGTGTGACAAAAGATATTTCATTGCTTAACTTTTGAGCTCTAAAAATTACCTGTGTGAGCTGACCTTCCTCAGCAACCTGTGGAGAGGAATTTTGGATCCTGGAAGGCAAATCATCCTAACCATATTCTTGGCCTTCTACACCAATTCATCCATACGAAAGGCAGTTGTTCAGCTTGCAGCCTGTGCAATAGTAGTGATGAGAGATCTGTCCTGGCAGATACACTAGGAGGAGAGCTCTCTGGTGATATAGTGTTCCTACATCACCCATCATTGAGACGGGTGAGGGAAATACATTCACTGGATTCCAGCGTCACAGGATTTTTTAAATCCCTGTATAGGTACTACATGAGACAGCAAAGGAAACCATAAAAACTTCATCTGTTGCTGAAAAGGAAAGGTTCATTTTTACAGCTAGTTATAAAATTTATAATCATTTGCATTTCTACTGACATCCTCCTAAGCAGCAGATTACATTCTTCACGAAGTTTTAAAGCTATACTCACTAGTAAACCAGAAGACCTACTGTACCGTTCTCCTTTTACACATATAACATTTGGTAATTGTTTCTATTTCCTTTAATATTTTTTAATATATTTTTCAGGTTGATCTAATTTCCCAAAGCAAAAGGCTTTTAAGCTCAGCATTTAAAGAAATGTGTTATTGGAAAAGCATCCTCTCTGCTATATAACTTGGTCAAGAATGAACTATAATATTTTATGCACCTTCTAAAATTTCTTACACAATAATACATCTCACCGTTTTTTTTAAACTGATGGTGCTCAAGGAATAACAAAGATGTAATTCAATTATATGTATTGGTCTAAATACTTCATAAAATTTACATACTGCTAAATATTATAAGATTCTGAGGGAAATAATAGTTACTGCTACAGCATGTAAAACACACAATGGAAATATTTACCTTTCACTGTGCATATAACCTGTGTCAGAATCGCTTTACTAGTAAAGAGTCACAGTAAAGGGATAGATCATATCTTCTCATATCTTCTCATACCAGGTAGGACCCTGTGTCTTTCCACTAGTCATGCAATGAATAACAGGTGGCATTGCTGTTGCTGTGCTCTCCTGGGTGTTCTGCCATGCAAGCGACTGTCGTTTCAGTTTACAGTTCAAATGCAACAATCGACATGAGGTGGAGCGAATGTGCAGCTATTCATCAAAACTTTTCTTTAATACCTCTGTGAATTTCACCTGCTACCTGCAAAAATGAACATTTCTGGCTGAGTTGCTGTAAATGCAGCATCACACACATGCTATTTCTTCTATATACCTGAACTAGCTGTAGAATACATCACATGAGATACACATCAACCAGACCAAAATACAGAAAATTCTGAAAAGTATCTCAGGATTTGCTCATTCTGGAGAAATCTCAGAATCCCCAAAGCACAAGGTCAGAGAAAGAAGCACTGGGCTACTTTCCCATGAAGCCTGTTGTACTTTCAAGAAAGGTCACAGCTCACCAGGAGCTCAACATGCCCTACACCAACTACTCATCAAGGGGGAAGGGATCTCAAATCACCAGCCTTTTAAACCAGGTTGCTAATCACCACTGCTGCTGGGATTACTTGCTAAGTACATCATGGAGATTTGCACTAGAATTCCCATTAAATTCCAGGAATTCTTGTTGCTTAACTTTTTTTTTTTTTTTTNNNTTTGGTCTGGAGGTAGAGGAACATATGCACTCCTTAGCAATTCAAAACCCAGGAAAATGATCCAAAGGAAATTACACCATATTTTAAAAATGTATACTTTCACCTGTTGACCTCCTATAATCTCTTTGCTGAAATGTAGTTTAATTGATCAAGATATATTTAGTGTTAATTCATTGAAACGACAAAGCTCAGTTTCTGAGATCTTGAGAGCATATGTAGGCAAAATTACAGTCAATCCATAAAACCACAATACAGCAACACAAAGAAATTAAAGTGTATTACTAAATTCATCAATAATTTGAAAGCTCTGAATAAAGATATTGAATACTCTACAAACCATTAGCTCTCTCTTACGAAGAGGGATGCTGAAAGTGGGTTAAGAAAGTAAAATCATTATAGTTAAACTTTGTAATATCAATGCTAGTATGTGCTAATGGTAGGAATAGAAAATTCCTGATTAATTTTAGAGGGGGAGTGTGTCCCATCAGGCTGATCTGCTCTGAGGTAGACCTGCTCCTCTGAAACCATGAGGAACCACAAAGTTTCCCATTCATCTGTAGTGGGTTGCAAATAAACTATGTATCAACATGAATATTTAGTTCATAAATCTGAGCAAAATATTTACAACCCGAATACGGGCAATGAATTTAGTGCTAGTAAAACTGAATCATAAAAACGATAATAGAAAACTTCCAGGAATTTCAGGAATCAGTGGATGCCAGGTTAATCACAGAATTTTCTGATTTTAAAACAGAAAATTTCATGCAACAGGAGACATATTATTTCATCATTATGTCTAATTTAGGCACTGAAAGGGCTGAGAAGTCTTTATCCAGCATGGCTGATCCAGCTTGTGTGATACTTCCCCCTTGACAGGATGAACATTGCATTGACAGAACTCGTGGCAACTCCCCAAGGATTACTGTAAGGTCAGAAGACTTTACTGAAAGAACATATATGACACTGCAGAATAACACTCAAAGGAGCAGATATTCTTGCAAATGGGGACACTGATGGAGTGACTGTAGCAGTTTGCATAACCAAAGCAGGCAAAAAAATCAGCCAACTTCTGACCTTGGATTAGAACAGTGGGGTCTCAGTAAGAACATGGCAGAAAGGAACCCAAGAAGGATCTGAGTCCTAGATGGAATTCAGGGGGGAGCGCCCAAACAGCAGCCACATCTAAATGGAAACATTGTAGAATCAGGTCTCAGGCTGTGCCTGCTTTAAGCAGGCAGACCCCAGAAAGGCTCATGCAAAAGTCCGTGTACAAAGGGCAGGTGTACAATTATACGGATAGGTTAACTGGAGTAGTAACTAATTTCAACATGGCCTGGTAAAGATAACATTGTACTGTCAAAGAATTTCTAAAATATACTTGATGCTCTTTCTAAGCAAAACACAATATATTCAGATATTTAATTAGCTTCCTTGACTCACACTGCTATAACTGTAAAACTAGAATATTTGAATGAGTAGGTTTTCCAGTACTGTGAATCTGTGAATTCCAGTACTGCTGCAGACCTGAAGGAAATCTGGGCACACAAGGATGGGAAATAATCCAGCCTGAAAAATCAGAGTACATGATTTGTCCAGACAACTGCACAGTTCATCATTGCATCAATTTACTACACCAGGTCTCTTACCATTCTAGTTGAGCCAACGAATAAAATTTTGTCTCGGGTAAGGTAAAAAGAATAAAATGAAGCAGTGAGAAATATTTGCTTTCATCAGTTTGGTAAGGATGAGCATGAGAGGTTGCCTGGTACAGGACAGTAAAATTCTCCTGTTTCCTTCCATTGAAGGGAGTGCCACCAGACAAGGTCTTGCAAGGAGGTTGCAGGCCTGGGTTGTCAACACAGCTACAGAGATTTTTCCTTGTCTTTCCTTTTCCTTTGAAGGTTTATAAATCTATTTGAATAGGCAAATAGAACATGACAGGAAAAATAAGTGGTAGGGAAACAAAGGCAGTTTTAATACTGCCTTTGAGAACGGTTTCCTCTTTCACCTGCTGCAGAAACTCCAGTCACTCTGCGGGACCACAGTTTTGGTTGGGATTTTTTGTTTGTTTGCTTGCTTTACAATAATCACAATTTTCCTTTGTTAGAAAATAAAAGTTCAATTATCAGACATAGTTGTTGTACCATAGCAGATTGAACTCACAGATGCTTCCAAATACACTTACTAAAGTTTATTAATTAGATCAGTGTTACCTCTTCAACTGTAGAACTTGGTAACATGGAGTTTATGTAGGGTCTCTAATGCAGAAGTGTGGGCAATGGTGATACCTATCAGACTGAAAATAAGGTAGGAATGTAATTACAGAGTAGTAAGTGATACTGGAAGAAGAAGTCATAGCAGGCTAATGTGATAACTTCCTGTAACATCCGATGAGAAGGAAAACTAAAATTTCTGTATTAAAACAGTATTAGTGGTATATTAGGCTAACATGATATGACAAAAAAATTGCAAACAAAATACTATAATTTAGTCTAGGGCATAAATGTGAGGGAATAAAACCAAATATTGTCATGGAGAAACACCCTCTTCATTTAGAGAAACGTGGAAATTTTGTGGTAGAATTTGCTGTCATGTCATACTGATAAAGTTCATGAGAGATTACATATTGCTATGTGAATTGTAAATTAGTACAAATGATATCTTATATCCACATATCATTTTTACTCCAAGGGATATCAAAGACCTTTTCAAACTTAAAGAGACATACAATGCAATACCTCCATGCTTATCATCAGCCTCTAACCTGCAGCTAAATAGACTTCCCAATATCCACAAGCTTTTAATTAACCAAAGTTTTACCCAGTTGCTGATGGCATGACAGAATTTTATAGAGTGGTTGTCTTTTTGAAGACTGTTTTTCACAGGAAAATACAGTCCCTCTAGGCTCTGTATCAACCAAGTTTAGAAGAAGCTCCCATTTGCATGAAATAACTGGTAAAAATTGTATATTCATGTCAAAACCTCCCCATTCATTTACAAAAAATAGCATACAGATACTCTCTGTAATATAGGGGTAAAATCTTACTCTGAATACAATAATCATAGAATCACAGAATTATAGAATGTTTTGGTTTGGAAGTGGCCTTAAAGACCAGATAATTCCAGCTTGCCACCACCATGGGCAGGGATACCTTGCACAAGACCAGGTTGCTCAAAGCCCCATCCAACCTGGTCTTGAATACTTCCAGAGATGGGGCATTCACAACTTCTTTGGGCAACCTGTTCCCACACCTCATCACTTCCACAGTGAATATTTTCTTTTCTAATAACATTATTTAGACACAAGAAAAATTCTGAATACAAGTTGTTTTTTGACTCTTGTCGCCCACACTCAGCTCAAACTTCAGTGATGTGCCCACTTATCTTTTTGAGTGGTAAACAACCAGGGACAGGGACACTTCCAGGCCAGTTTCTGCTAAAGCCAGCTTAGAAACATTCATCACAGAGCCCATGCTGCCAAATTTCCACTCATTGTCAGGAAACCTGAAAAACAGGACGTGAATATTATATACATACACACAAATACACAGCTGCTTTAAAAATAGGTGGATTTCATCAGGCATTCATTTATAAACTCAGCAAGGCTTAATGACGTTCCATCACAAAACAGCTAAAGAGATGTTAGTATGTACTCCTCTCTGAATGCATTTATATGCTTTTACTTTGCAAGCCTCATGGATTTCTTTAGTTCTCAAACCAGCAGCAAAATTCTGTCCCCTAATTTTAAAATTATTTTCTGATATTTATGCACAGTAAAGGGGAGTAAGTAACCAGAATTATTTGTCTATAGGATTAAAAATCTTACTGACAACATATGAAACATACCAATGCAGCAGGGCAGTGATTCCTGGTAGTTTAGCGATGAATGTATTCATTTAAAATTTTATTCAGGACAACAGTGTGGTCATGGATCACAATATCAACTTGCAGTGACTATGTTAACATTATCCCATTTATAACACTGAAGGTAAAGAGTCAACACTGAAATCAATGCAACAACTAAGTCTTAAAGAACATTTTTCAGCAAAGAACTAACAGAGAACTGTGGACAAGGTTACACAGTATTTCCTTGTTTCTGTTCATCTACTTTACACTATCTGGAATTTTCCATTTTACAATATGGACACAGAGTTTGTTTTGTGTCATGAAACTTTTTCAGCACCACAGATTGTGTTTCATCATCAATGCAAAATGTCTGCAGCAAACCCCTTGAATTTTCTGTCACTTGTTATATGCCCATTATAACTCTCAACCCTTCAACTCATTCCTGTCAGTGATTCATTTCACTGAATAAGCTACCACTTCTGTTATTTTGATGCTTTACTGAACCTGCACTACCCCATACCACAGCCATGGCCTCCCTTTGCAGCTACACTGTTCTCACTGTGCCAAATCAAAATCCCTCCTCACCTTTGGGCTCCATCAGTGCCAGCTTTCTTCAGCTACTGACTCACTTCTATGCATCAGTAATATCAGGTTTGAATGACAACTTATTCACTACTGCCACGTTATGGAGTTGCTTTCTGAAGAACAGAACTGAGGTGATGCCATCATCCTTGCTATCGCCACTTAGGGTGCCCGTACAACACTCACGGAGTAAATTGAGGGATAACAGGCTGTACTTGATTATTTGTATGTTCTATAAACACAAATACGGGGAAAAGTTCCAAATATTTTATTCCTGAGTTTCTCTTTTCCAGTCATTTCCCCCACCTAAGTTTTCCTGATGGAAAAAAACCCCATAATTTTATATTGGGTAATCTGCATTGCTGTATTCTTTCCCTCTACAAAGGCAGAGGTATGGATAGCTTTCTTTCTCTCTTCCCACAAAAACTGTAAGAAAATTAGAGCTGGGAGAGTATCTGTGCATGTGCCTGTGCACACACTCTGTTTATACATGCAATGACATACACATGGAGATCAACAGTACTTCATGCTGTCTTACATTCTATGGGTAGAGAACAGAAATTCAAATGTGTAAGCGACTTCTGCCGTTTTCTAAAGTAGAGAAAATACAATTTTTTCATTGTTTTGAAATAGAATCGCACTGCCATACAGTAGATTTCAGTAGTATTTTTCTCTAATAAATAATAAAAGACTATACAACTGGGGAAACACTGCTGTACTGAAGCGCATGGCTCTAAATAAATCATTGCACCATTTCAAAAATACTAAAATCATCAGAAATCTTGATGTGAAGATGGGGGGTTTTTAATTGACAAAAGAAAAAAGAACAAAAAGTAAAAGAAATCCTTTCAATTTTTTGTCTTTGCAACAGAATTCTTAACTGTAGGGGGTAGAATGATGCATCCATTTGCTCTTACAGTACCATATTAGGGAATGACTAAATTACTTGTAGAGCCCTTTCTGTGTCGTCACTTATGAGTAACGATATAATTTCCTAAATCACATAAATAAATACAAAAATTAAACTCTTGGAATTCTGTACAGTTTTTATCCTGTATTATAAAAATAGGTGAGAATGGTCATTTTTACAGAATTCAATTTTATTTTCAACACAGGAACATGATCAAACATTTGCATCTTATTACAGCTGAAACCAAAACCAAACTAGATAATATGCACCTTGTGAATTATGTTCTTTCACTATGTCTGTATTTACTAGACAAATAGCTGCAATCCCTGTTCCAGTGCAAGGAAACGGTAACATTTAACTTTATTTATACTGCCCACGGTATTTCAAAATATTTTATACCTAAATTTTATGCCTGTGGAAAAGCTAAGACTCTTTGAAAATACATTTTGTAAAGTTATGGTGATTTGAATTATCATAACAGCTAAGATTTTGTATATTTATTTCCGTGTCTTAAAAAGCAATCTCATATTATTAGTGAAGATAATGTATGTGTCAAAAAAGAGGCATCAAAAGCACTTCCTGTGCACTTGACAGGGTGACAAAATATTTCTCCTATCCTTTCCTAATTGAGCTGCTGTACAAAGGGAGACATTATGATAATATTAATAATAGTTACATGGATATTTGTAGGTACTGTGTAACCCTTCAGTCCATTTTCCCAGACAATGGTGACTACAAAAAGGCTTCAAAATAGAACATCACACAATATGAATGCCACTTTTTTCTATCTTACATTTTAAAAACATCATTGAAATCAGAAAGTTCATTTACAAAGGACTGGCAGTTGCAATCACAGCAATAATGTAGTGCTGAGAAAAAAAGGGTAATTGGTTTGGTAAAGATCGCTTTCCATTACACCATAAAGCACTACACAATAGGAAAGGTCGCCAATTAAGCAATCATGAATACCAAGTACTGAAGCTGATGAAAATAGGGCAGTGGTTTAAATAGATTTGCAAGCAATTTACCTTTTCACAATGTTGGCAATCTGATGCAATTTGCTTGCAATTTTGTCTGCTTTCAGTAGCACTCGAAGCTGACACTACACAGACCAAATGGCAAAGAGGCCTGCATAGAAAATGTAAAACTATCTTGGCTGCATCAGGGAACCAGAATGGTGGTTCATCAGGAAAATTACAACAATTAACATAAGTGCTGCAAAAATCAACACTTTAAATGTCACACTCACTAGTCTGTCCAAAGACTGTAAAAGTACCATCTCCATTGCTGGACTAACAGTAAATATGAAGCAATCACCAACAAACCTTGAGGCTGATGGCTTTACAATTGATGTGACATTCTCTGAGTGATAAAATAGCCTTTCGTTTTACAAAAGTAAGTATTTTTCTTTTTCAGATTTAACCTGGATTATGTCAACCCAAAACTTCTATTTAATTTTTTTTTCAATTCTTCTTCCAACAAAATTGTTTTGAACTTGAGCGTGTTCTTTCCTTGCTTTGATGTTCTAAAAAACTTTATGTTTCAGGGAATTGGATTCAAACTTATAAAACTCAAATATCGATCCATTCTTTTTCAATGTAAATTATACTGATGATTTATATCAAAATGTGTTAGCTGCATCAGATGATGCATTTGTGATTAGGGCTTGGTTTATTGTTTAGGGAAGGGAGCCCCAAAAGATAACTAGGTATTCCCTCAGGTTTTGGTGCAGAACACAGGATACTTTTACACATCTCTATCAATGTAAGCCCAACAAATGTGAAAGATTACTTTTGAAGCAATTGATATGCCATGTAATGGCTTCCATGTTAAAACCAGATATAAATTTGTCAGTTTGTGAGGGGGAATTGAATTATGGTGTATATTTAATGATTTATTCTTTTTTAGCGGGCTGCTGCACCAAATAAAACAGCAGTTCTCTCTCTCCGAGATCACTCAGGAGAGTAACAACTTTTTCTCTGACATCACATCCTGAAAATAATGCATCTCCTTCGTCAGATTTTTGATCCCAAAACTTATTCAGAGACCCATTTATGGTCTGATTCAAAATATAGTCAGGTTAGTGGAAGTTCAGACATCTAGGACCTTGTCATTGTGAAAATTAGCAAGATTCAGAGAATCTGAACACTTCCGCTTTTTTTTTNTTTTTTAAATTGAGGTTTAACAGTACTTTTTTTTTTTTTTTTTCCCCAGAGCTCAACAAATGTATGCTGATGGCTCAAGCATTGTTAGCTGCTGGAGTCATCTTTTTTAGATCATGCATGCAGTCAGGAATGGCTGATCCCATGAAGTACCCTGGGCATTGCTCTTCCACTGACAGGACCATTACCATGCTGCATCCTGACCCGCAGTAGATCCATTAACTACACAGTTTATATTCACTTAAATGACTGGCCTTGAATAGCACCACTCAGTTGATAAGGATTGGAAGCACTGGAAAATTGATAAGAAAGCATTTCACAGCATCTTCAGTGGTGTAACACCTCCGGTGAACAATGGACACCAATCTTTTGTTGCCCTATCAAAAGGAAGAGGAGTGTTCTGTGCAGTTCTGAAAGGCATTAGATGCTTGGTTAAATTTAACACAAGTACAAACATTAGGTAAGCAATGTGAGAGATACCTACTTTTCCTTTGATGTGTTTCAAATGCCCCACTAGACATCTGCTAGATTTTTTACTACAATTTGATTAATATTTTGACCAAAAGAAAGCAGATTAAGTATTGCAGTCAGAATTTAATGCAAAACCACTGATTTCTACAGAACAATAAGTAACGGATAAGGACAACAGAACAAATACATATTTCAACTACTCAAAGGTTTCTGCTGCTATTCCAAATGCCTTTCAGCTGAACCTTCCTTTTACAGGTTTCCCTCCGTGCCAGCCTCTCACCAAGGCTACAGACACAATTGCAGCTCTAAAGCAGTTTAATTCTAATCTATTGTTACTTTGAAGCAAGACTCCTCTCCATTCATTTTGGCTCCCAATCTTTTAATTTCCTATTTGTTTGCCTTTTACAATATTCTCCTTTACTGCCTTAGTCCCATCCACACAATGTGACAGTAATTTGACATATGACAATCAGGCTCTGCACATTCCTTTTTGCACTCTTCCCTATCCTTCATGTACCTCAGCATCCTAACTTCAAAAACTTTGTGAATGTTCAGCATGCCTCATGGCCAATTCTGTTACACTAAGGGAACTAAAGTGTCACTTCCAGCTAAAGGAATGTTACTGGAAGGGAAGTCCTAACTGCAGTTCATATCTGAATATAAATTGCACCTTCATTACTCTTTCACCTGCTACTTTACCATCCCTGGCTGGTTAGTACCTGTTCACATGAACATTATCACATTTATTTATCTGCCTTTCTAATGTACATCACACTAGTTGGATTGTTCCTTTTCAATTACAGTGTGTTCTTTTCTAATGCTTCAACAGAATAGCAATGCTGACCATCATAAACATAACATGTACATGTATACATATATTTATATATATAACATCCATGGTTGGAGATGCATTTTTCACTTCTAGTTTTGCAAAGCCACTGCTCGCTCTTTAGCTACAAATCCACAAGTTTAAACATTTACAACCTACTTTAACTACATCTCAGTTATGCTTATGAACTTCCTTTAAAAACTGTTGTTACAGACACCATTTAATGTCAATGTCAATGTTCAGTAATAATTTAAAGATCACTGAGATTCCACTGTAGTAACATTTGAAGCAACACAAGAAACAAATACCCGGAGCCTATTTTATACTGACATAAGCTGAAGTATGGAGGCTATTCTCACATCTTTTACAGCCCTCCATTCATCATTATTTATACTCTGTCTGGTCTGTTCTGGGGCTGTGGAACAAACTGGGAAGGGAGAGACAAGAGAGGATCTGTACTACCAATTAACATAGGAATCAAGCTGAAGGGCTCCACATCAACTCTTTTGTGGAAAGCAACAGAAACAGTTTTTTTCTTTCCAGAGGATACAGGAGTGAGAAGTGATGACACATTTCTGTCCCACAGGGATGGCCACTTAGAAATTATGCAACTCTAAATTTTCACCTTTCAGCCTCCTGCATCTGGCTACATTAAAAAGAAGGTCATTCTTTTTACAATATTTTAAAACAATCCTTATGGACCAGTTGCTGGTAAGGTAACAGTCTAAAAATTTGCAATTGAAATTAAAGGAGTTGATCCTAATCTGAACCATATGAATGAGGATGAATTATTCTGTCACTAGTCAATCTATTATACATTTTAATACTTTGTTTTTTCATGCCTGAAAACATTTGGGGATAAAGAAAACCATGATCTTCGACTGAGGACAGAACCAGGTTTTGGAAATTGTGAGCTGAAAAAGCCAAAGAAATTAATTTAACAAATATGAGTTTCTCAGTTTGGCTTTAATCCTTACTGTTGGGACATAGGGAAAAGTCAGTAATGAAAACATAATTTATTTTCATTGAATAGGACTAGGTTCTTAATCAATGTTAAACACGTGGACCTTCTTTAATAGAGTCACAAAAATTTATCTGTCTGAGGAACTGTTTTTTGTATTTAGCTGATACTTATGTAACAGGACTGCTGCATAAAATAAAGAAACTTAGTACACTCTTAATGAATATTTTTACCATTAATAGTAATAAGGTCCCTGTATCTATACAAAATAAAGCATCATTAAAAACAGATTAATGAACCGCTGCAAATACAGTAAAAACTGTTGGAATCCCAAGCTAAAGGACATCTATCTAGTATGAAACTTTAAAAATATATATGCACATATGTACACACTACATGAGGTGTATTGTGTCCATACTTTTTCCAGTAAACAGATGCTGAACTATCAATAGCAGACAACACTGTTTTCATGAGATTTCTTCAATTCTTTGCCACATTTCATACTCAACCCCAAATACCCTTATATAAAAAATAATAATTTTTTTAAGAAAAGACAAATTTGTCAGCCCATTATTAATTTTCTTTCCATCATCCCAAAGTGTTGGCTTTAGCGGAATGAAAAGTCTTCATGGTCAGTGAGTGGATTAAGATTAGAAAAACATATATAGACTGAGGTCCTAGCCTGACTGCTAGGACTGCTTTATGTCAGTTTATAAGTTTTGTGGGAATAAAAAAATTGCACAGATGGGACTATAACTGACCATAACCTGCTCTATTGTATTTCCAACAGTCTCTAATTACAGCAACACACCAGAGGAAGAGATTTGAAAGGGCAGGTGATGGGATAGGAGAGAAACCTGTTTGACTTAAACAGCACAGGATCCCTCACCATCAGGGCTGATGTACATCAGCCTGACAGCTAATTAGGGTAGACATGAATTTTTCCAATGTAACAGATGTTCGCTAATCAGGCCAGATTTGGAGCCCTTGCGCCAGCAACATTTCATGCACAATTTAACTATCTAAAAGGAATAAACTACTTAATGCATTGTACTGGAGGCACAGCTGTTTCACAATCAGAAAATTTGCTGTCAAAGATGTTCTCTTTAAAACTGACATGTTTTTATATAACTCTGATGGGGTGTTTATAATGTATTAATAGTTGTCAGTAAGAGCTGCTGTCATCATCAAGAAGTAAAATATTTCTGAAGGTATATTAAAATGAAGAGACTCCTTTCTATTTCCAAAATCTATTTAGATAATTTACTGTGATTGTGGCCTGTTTAATTCTAAATGTACTTCAAACAAAAGGCTTAACGTGTATCTTGCAAGTTACATGAATAACAAAATATACAAGTTTACCTTCTGACTGGGGAGTAAAGCTGAAATATCTTGTAGCTGTGGTGGAAATTTATTTTATTTGTAAGGAAATCATAAAATAGACTGTGGTAAAATTATGTGAATGATCTCCCTTCTCTTCATAAGAAATATATAACATGATAGAAAATCAGATGAAAAGTATTCTCTGGTTATATGGATTCATATGGACCATTACTTAGGAGACCAAGGAAAGAGCAGATGAGATTTTCATTCTTGCATGTGAATTTCACAGACCAGATCCAGAGGTGAATGGGCAGTTTGAAGTCAATTTATGGAAAGCCAAGGGTCTTATATTTTGCGTCTGAATTTAAGATACAATAACATCATCTGACTAACATACTTTCTTTTTAATGGCCTGGTCTTTGCAGTTTTTTGTTAAGTTTTTAACCATGAGAAGAATCAAGTGATACAACATTTTACAGACCGCTAGAAAAGTTCGGACAAATGTTGCACAAATGTTGTAAATTCTAACAGTACGAGATAGAGCACAGAACTGGAAAGAATATGCTGTCCTTGTGACAACGGCATCTAAACACTACATGAATGCAGTTCCCAGTGAAGTCAGTTGGATTTGAAGGTCACAAGATACCAAAGCTATCAAGCCTGGTAAAGATGTCTGTGGCTATATATCTGTAAAACCCAACACTATTGTCATTTGACCTCACAAAGGACAAAGTCTGAACCCCTTTCTCACGAATCTGGACTTGCAAGGACTTGCAACCTAACCCTTAATAAATAATACAGAATGGATAAACTTAGAATACAAGTGAACAACAGACAACAGAGTCTGGTTCTTTAGAGAGAAGACTGAGGCAAAGGATTGTCCTTTCCTGGATCTTCAAGTCCAAAGTCTGAATGATGCCATTCTTGCCATCATTGCTCAGGAAAGGTGGCTGTATTTTGGGGGAATCATAAATTGGGATAAGGAATTTGGCCAAAAATATCAAGTTCTCCGTTGTTAAAAAAAAAAAAAAAAAAAAAAAAAAAACTAAGGTGAATTTATACGGAAAGTTGCTTAAAAAGAGATGCTAAGAATTTTTAAGAGTCAAAGACAAAAGCAACCTTAAACAAACTGCAGGTGTTGACTGTGCCAAAATACTGGGATTGATGAGGATGTTCAGTGAAGAGAAAATGTCCAAAGAGTCAAGCACAATATTAAGAGTTTTCACAAATATAAAGCAGAGACAGAAATGAGGATGGATACGATATCGGTGATTCGAAATGAATGATGATTCAGTAAGACTATTGCTAACAAATTTTTTTAAAGGGAAGTTACTATACAAAGTAAGGGAAACCCTTTTAAAAATAATAATAACAACAATAAAGAGCTTGAAATAATTTTTTTGTGAAATTCTGAAATTTTGAAACCATCTAGGAGACACTACATATCCTTTGTTATAAAGAGAATTTTCATCTCAAAAGAAAAAACACCTGATAGTTTTGGGGTTTAATGATATCTACAAGATAAAGAACTAAAATTACCAAAAAGGCACAGAGCAGAAGGGTGATCTGAACAATAAAAATTTAACCTAAATAAAATAATGACCAACATTGAGAGATATCATGAAAATTACCAGCTATCAAAAGGATGAAACCTTTGACTATGGTTTTATTGAGAATACCTTTTCCTGGACTTACGGGATCTCCTTTTAAAAAAAGAGAAAATTAAAAAGAGCACTAAGATTTTAATCCTACAAATATACGTTTAATTTTACTGCTTAAGGAATCCCTTCAACTTCCAGCTAATACATTCATATCTGTTGGATGAAGCTGTAGGCAGTGGGACACAGAGAATGCAGACAACCTATGTGGATTTCATCACGGCCTTGAAGCTGCATCTCACAACCTTTGAGTTCAAAATATTCATATAAAGGATTCATATAATCCTGAAGAAGAGGATTTGGTGAGCTGGAAACACATTGCAAGGAAAAGGCAGCGCATTACATTGATGAGAGATGTTCCAGGAGGTTTACCCAGGGAGCAAGAATCATTTTGTCTTAACATCTTCAGTAATAATCTGAAAGAAGTAACGATCTTAATGAATTCACTGTCATAATGAGCTAACAATGGTAATTTAGGGGGAGCTGAAAGTACCAGTAAGAACAAAGACAAATAATACAAAGGCACCCTGAGAGATTAAAAGCATAGGCAAAAATACTGTAACAAAATGAGGTTTGGACTGGAAAGACACAATTCCCAACACATTTGTTGAAAAACAATCCAAAGCATGAATATTCAATGACAGAGTCAGACACTAATTGGCAATGCAAAATGGCAGAAGAGAAGATAAAAATACCCCAACAGCCTATTTTGTGCTGCCCATGCATCAGCTTCAGAGCACGAGAAGTCAGGAGTCAGCCTGTTCTACACTGCTGATGAACCTAAGAGAGGAATTACCACGCTGGCCCAGGCCTGCCAGCCATTGCAGTATCCTACACCTGACTGTGAATAGTAACATCCCTTTCAAGAAATAATTGGCCTTTATCACAACAACAGGAACATAATGGAGTCTCTTTTCTAACTGCAGGCAGTCAGGGAAGGTGGCTTCCATTCTTCCCTTTATTCGCCAGGAGCTTTTGAGCACTTTAAAAACAAAACAAAAAAACCCTCAACCTTCCAGAACTTAGAGATCGACAACCAGCTGAGGTCATGTAATGTTATAGGCACTTTATTATCAGAAAAATATTCATGAGATGGTGGGGTATGAACTATGGAGCAGCAACAAAACCATCTGAACACAGAAAAGACTATGTTTCAGCAATAAAAATGTGTGTACATTCACTTCCACTAAAGGATGACAAAGGTACCATAAAGATACAAGTCTACAAATATCTGATTTTATGGTAACATCTGATCCACTCCTAAGCAGCACCTGTTTTGCTGTTCATTTTTGCCAGCCTCACATAAAACCTCTTTCACTGAAGCCATGAGTGGGACTGTGGACCCTGTGTGAATCCACTTCAGGATGTAAAAATATCTGCTACACTCCTTCCATGCTCAGGATAAGGCCAAAATACATCTAACTCTTCTTTCCATCTTCACCGCAGCAAATTCACCACTGGAATAGCAGCTCAGAAGAAGCAGAGAATCTTTGAACCACATTTAAAGCAGATTGAACAAAACCCTAGAAAATATCACTGTGTTGTGAGAACTGTCATCATACCAATCAATAGCATCAAATTGTTACTTAGGTTCCCCCATCTGTTTGTAGCCATCTGTTGTTTCTCATCTTATATTTAGGGTGTCTACTGCCTGGGTACAGAGACACCCAAGCTGGCCTCACACCCTCTGCAGAAGCACTGAGGAGTATGTGGGGGCAGAGCCACCCTGGGAGCCAGAGGAGGTCTGGAGAAGGGAAAGTTGTTTGCTTCTCTCAGTACCAAGGTATGGCAGGGCCATACTCCTGTGCTATAATGCTTTCCTAACCACACTGATGTGCCCGTGTGGAGAGAGGGGCAATTTTTCCATGACCAGCCTCTAGGACATTCCTGTGTAAATGGGACATATAGGATAAGGGCTGATTAGGAATGTTTTTTATATGCAGCTCTGTTAAATATTGAAGCCTGTTACAGCTCATCTTGTCAATTGCTGGTTTAGGAATTGTAAAGTTTTCTGCAAAGGATGTCTAAGACTCTAGAATGGCAATGAACACACAGGAGAGCTCATAACCCTGCTCAGTGACTGCACTGAGCTCTTCAGCTCTTCAGCTCTTCAGAAAAAAAATTACAAGTGAACACAAATGCATGCATATGGTTAACAGGAACTGCTATAGGGGATCTATTCTCTGCAATTTCTTTGTAGAATCTGCACAGATTCAGAATGCCAAATAGAACCATTTAAACTCTAAACTATCAATTTTGTAATAAAATAAAATTGTAAAAAATAGCTCAAGAAAAGAATTAACATGACTATACAGCAAAATTCTCTCACTGTTCAAAACAAACACAGCTCTCCTAGCAAGAACAAAAATTTGACAAACTAACCAAGAGCTCAAGCCTTCTGTTCTTTATCAAGCCATTGTTGCACAACCCTGACCAGAATTCAGGAAACAGTGTATCTGTGTCTTCGTAGTAACTGATGGAATTTCTAATTTAAAAAAAAAAAAAAAAAAATTACAAATAATAAAACCCACAAATATTGTAAAAGGGGTTTCTGAACAGCATGGGAAATGTGAGATGGGACTCTGTTATACTGGACTACAAGGCAATGGCCTTTCTTCCACAAAAGGAGTCAGCTTCCCGTACAGAGCAATAGAACCAACCTTAGGGTCACACCCCAGCTATTCTTAATCAAGGCTCTAAACTTAGATATCAACTTTATAGGCACAAATTCCAATTAGGCCACAATTAAAGGTACTGAAAGCATTATATATAAAACTGAGTTCTGGAAAATTTGTTTGCTTCTCTCAGTGCTAATGTATGGCAGGGCCACACTCCTGTGCTATGCTGCTTTCCTGACCACACTGGTGTGCTCGTGTGGAGAGAGTGGCAAATTTTCCATGACCACATACAAAAGACAGTCATTCACATATAAAAGACAAAGTTTTTTGTATAAAAAGAATACATGCCCAAAATCATTTGGAAATGACTAATGAAGACTTGGCTATAAAAATTCAGACAATAGTCCGTTTTGCGAGCCACACATAAGTGGCAGAGATTTCTAGACATCAATGAAAACTTTTAAATCATAATTAAAACAGAAAAAGCTTAAAATACAAAAATTCAGCAACCTAACACTTTCAAATAGATTTGAATTCAGGCTGGGGAATTCAGTCTGCTGCATTGAAAACAATTAGTGTCAAGTTCTTGAAATTCATCAGCATTTAACCAAAGGACAATATTGAATTCTGTGCCCATTCAGAAGTCTCAGTCTTTAGCTCTGATCTTGTAGGCTCTCTGTGAAATATGGTATATCTGAGGAAGTTTTTGTATACAATGCATAGAGGAAAACAGTCAATATACGACTGAGAACATCACCTTAACATTATCAGTGAAAGAAAAGATCAAGTAAAATGTGGATGAGAAGCTAACAACCAACAACTAATTTTCAAAAACAAAATCTTATGGTATGTCCCATGCTTTCTTTTGACAATTTTTTTTTTACTTACTGAATGTCTGAAGTGACATGCTTGCTTCAAACACTGACCAAGTATATTTGTGTTTTTCCCCACTGGGCATTTCAAACCCTACATTTTAACCTAGTACAGAAAAACATTGTCCAGTGAATATACTGGTTCAAAAAAATTCATAAAATCTCTAGGTATAAATATTTCCACAATAGAAAACATAAGAATGGACTTTATGTTTTAGATTCTAATGCTTCACATGAAAGTGCAAATGCAGTGCTATTGCCCAGCTCCTCCTGAATTGCCCCCAATACAGCAATGAGTTTGTAGTTGTTTGATTTCTTTTTCTGTGTATCAGCATTAAAATATGCAGCTACTCAACTCTCCACCTAATGACACCTTATTTTAAGACCAACCTGGTAAAAATATGAGGTGCAAAAATGGCCGCTAAGTATATCCAGTTTGGGAGAGAGCTCTGTGGTTAATGTGCTCTGAGAGCCTTTGCAAGCCAATAGACCTTCCAGTGGAATATGGCTGCAGATCAAGCGTAATCATTTCAGCCACTTTTCGATTTATGGACAGGGTGAGTAGATAGCTTATTCTAACATTTGGCTTTTGGGGGGCTAAAAAGCTTGTATAAATTAACAGCATGTATAAGTACATACTGCTGCACCGTAACGATGCAAAACAGGAGGCATTCCAGTCTGTTCTTTCATCAAAAGCTCTGCTATGCTGCTACTCAGCACACCAGTGCTTTATTTGCATCCCTGTGAGCTACTCATTGTGTTGCTACTGTTTTATCCTTTTCCTAGATATTTCTGTTCATGAAAGGGTGTTTTATCTTGTCAGTGTGAGTAAATCTCTTTTTATACTATGCATCTCATTTAAAAGGCTGGCTCAAGAAAAAAAACAGACTGAATTAAATAATTGTATTTGTTATATATGTTACTTAATCAGAGAGTATTTTATCAACAGACAGGTACAATGCCTGAATGTGTCAGTGAGAGCATGTGAGTCAGACACTTAGGTCAGTCACTGTCCCACTCCACAAACTCAGATAAACAACTTCATCTCCAGCTGCTCTTCTCTCCCTCATATCTATATACCTTTTTGGTGTTACACTGTATTCAGAGTTAGGCATCCAAATAAGCAGCTTGCCAAAACTGGGGTGTGTTACTACAACTATATTGTGTCTTTGCGGTATTTCTCTTACAATGTTTATCACCTCAATCATCATTATTATTAATAATGTAAAAATATAACATGGAGTAAATGACTAATCCTTTCCAGTGGCTATATTTTATTGAAGGAGGAGGCGTGAAAAGGCAACATGAATTGTTCGGATCACTAAAAATTCGAAGCTGCAGTCTGCCTGGGTGGTTTCATTTGATCTACTTAGCAGTAGATGAACTCATGGGTCACCACTGCCTTTGTAGGTGGATTTTTTGACTTACCCAGTTTTAGATATTTTATCTCTCTTAAAAGGACTGCAAGCTTCTTCAAATCCTACCTAGATCCTATCTCAGCTAAACTGCCTTCTCTGAGTCAACATTACTCTCAGTTCTAGAACCTAAACTCTTCTGGAAAGCTGTGCCTATTGCAGAGTATCAAGTCCTCTGTATTACTTATATGCACTTTTTGTTGTCTTCTTACAATTTCAGGCAGCTGAAAATAGATTTAAGCAAAAATAAAAATTAGGCAACTATTCTTATATTGATGACATTTTCATACTGAGTCAAAGATCAGGATGTGCTAATATGATACACAGATGACCAGCAAAGAAACCTATGAATATCTTGTTATCTTTTCAAATAAACAGAAGATTTCTGTCAAGTATAGGGAAAACAGGTTTTCCTGTCTGGTCTGACAGCTGCTGCACCTGAGGTTCTGGATTATGACTACATCTGGTCTAAATAATATTAAGGACATGTATGGAAAATGAAAGATCCCACGTCTTTTACATACAGGTGAGAAAAACATGGACCCAACTGCTGCATCTACTGCCTCAAGGGGTAAAAGCCAGCAGAAATTTGTAAAAACATCTTCTGTGTGCACAAGCACTCTGTGTACAGAGAAAAATCATAGCCTACATCTTCTCCAGTTATAGCTATTTTCTTTTGCCTTTTCTTAATGAAGGACAATAAATCAATGTTTGATGTTTCAAAATCACAATGCTCACCACAATTTTTTCTTTTGTAAAAAAATTCCAAAATCTCTTTATAACGACTTGTTATTATGTTTTTCATAACATCCTGTTATTAACATTTTTTCTTTGTATAGAAACCTACAGTGGTGACCAACTGACTCTTAACCTTTTCCTCAACAGACAGGCTTGGCTCTGTGAATCTCCTTTGTCTCTCTCAAGCAGACTTCCCACACTTTTAACTTTTCTCATCAGTTCTGCAAGTCCACCCCTGGTTTTAACCGTCATTTTTTTTACAGTGCAAGCTTATGTTCAGCTGACCACCTACTCTGAGATCTGAGTAGTCGCCATTGTTTCTCAAGAAAGAATTCTCCTTGCGTATACAAAACACTCCTTTGAACTGGGTCTGCCTGAAAATGGGATTGTAGAAGGAGCTTTCTTCGATGGCCAGAGATGACTGCAATTCTGAGAAAGTTCCTCCATCATTGCATTAAAAGACACTGTGGCACTTCATTCATCCCATCCAAAGTACAAATGTATAGATTTCAAGTCTGGAAATGTAAAAAAATACCTTATTTGCTTTCATGAGTATTATTTTTAGCAGTTTCTAGCATGAGCAATGGCCCATTGGGTGAACATTCATGTACAGAAACCATTTGGAGGTTAAAATAAAGACAAAGAACCTAAGAGAAAACAGCACTTCTTCCCACTCATGGCTTTTGCCAGCCCATTTGATCTCTCTGTGTCCTTGGCTATCCATCTAGGGGGAAGAAATAAAAATACAGCTCTCTCAGAATCATTTTAATATGTGGAATTATTATTAACAAGGGCACAAACAAAATATTATGAGACTGTAGATTTAGTCTTCTGCATTTTCCAAAATTGCTTTCTACTTATAACTTTGACAACAAATCTCTAACAAATTGAGAATATTTGGTAAAACAATAGCAACAAATTGCTGCAGTCACATGATGAACTTTCAGCTGCCAAGTCTCACCCGAGAGAGAATTTTCACTGCTAAACTGGATAATCCTTAGAAAAATAAGCGTTTGTAATAGAATTACTGACAGACTTTCAACTGCAGTACTGGGAATAGTGATATTTAACAAACTGGTGGTTATGTTTTTATTTTATTCCTTTTTAGAGTTTGCATATATAATCATTTTAAATAAAACTCACAACAGACCTCAGCTACATAGAAGAAAAGATTATAGAGGATAACCAAGATAAATCAGAGCATAGATATCACAAAACATATTTAAGTTGCTCTATATTTAAGAAATTCAGCAGTGGAAAGTAATTGCTAAAGCACAGAATTAAGTCAGTATAGAAAATTAAAAATATAAAATTTGTTTGGTGCAATTTAATTGAATTAAACTCAGGTTCATCTTTTTAAATTCAAAGTTTCATGTGGTCAAAAAGCAGTCCAATTTTGTTCACAGTACAAATATTTAATCACATTTAATATTTGGTACTGGTAATACGCACTAGTTGTTAGATAAAAATATTGCCTGGATGAACACAAAATAAGTAAACTTTTTACAAAGTGATTGAGCTATCAGAAGTTAAGAAAAAAAAAAACACCCTAGCATCAGAATAGGTAGAATCAATTAAGAATATAGAAATATACTCAAAATAGGAACATTTTCTTCTGTCTAAATATAGATTGTACTTTGCTTTTCATATACAGAAGAATTAAATAGATAGTCAGAAGTACTGCTTGAGCTAATACCTACAGTAAGAATTACTGTCTTTTAGGATTTTCCCCCCTTTGAATTTAACAATGCAAATTTAACAATGGATTCTGCCCAATGATAGCAAATTTCAGCAGTGACATTCTTGACGGAATAGCCTGATTAGAAAATAATTTTACTTCTTTTCAGCTACTGTTACCTCACCCACACTTTTCATTTCCTATAAGGTACAGTGGCAAAACCGCATCTTTCAACTCTCCCTCTTTTATCTGATGTAGTGGATGACAGGTAATCTAGCTGAAAGTTCCTACAATTGCACCACCAGAAAAACACTGGCTGATGAAATCTGAGCAGTTATCACACTAACCATCACCTGTCAAGCCTCCTGCTTCAATTTAAGGGTGCATCAATTTTCTGAAGAGGAAATCAAGGGCAAAGAATAAAAGCGCTACAGATAAACACTGACAAAGGCCCTTTCTGTTTTTTTTTTTATTTATGATGGGATGTACTATCATAGGTTGCTCTGTGAGGTTTTATCAACTGTCCTGATACATCCCAGATAGCTTGGAATTCTTTGGCCATTGATGAAGTGCTATACTTGCACTTACTGAAAGGGCAGAAGATTTCTAACTGAAAATTACTTTCACTAAATACCACAAAGATATTGAAGTCAGAAAGAGCAAGGAGATGGAACAAATGACAGCTGCATATAACAATGAACTTCTCTGTTCTCTGAGCTGGCAGACAAGGCTGATTAGAGGAAGAACATGAAACAACATTTTCTTAAAGCCAGGTAGCATATTGTGTAAAGTGTTAGGTACAAAGGGTTCATACTTTCTTTGTGGCGAAAGTAAAGTACAACAGGACCTTCTTACAGATGGGGAAAAATTACAAATTTCTCGGGCAAGAGGAAAAGATACCTCAGTATTGCAGTAAGCCAAATTCAGGTTGCAAGCAAGTACATTCAGCATCACTAATGTCCATGGAATGATATTCTCTAACATCCAGTCGGGTATAAATGATGTGGGCATTTTCAAATGTTCTTTCTCTTGTTTGCAAAATGAACAGAGACTCTCAGTTCAAATGTGCCTCTTTGGGAGCTTTCCTGCAGGGGAGAAGATGAAACAAGTAACATAAAGAGAAATAAGAGCAAGGAAAACATCCTCACACAGATTCACACCTGACTATGAATACCTCATGAGACTCTGATTTTGCCCTTGTGTTTCCAGGTTCCTTATCAATTATCAGAAGGGGATCAATACATCTCAATAAAGCCTATGGGTGACTTCCTGGTGTCTTCCACAGGCTTTCAACTGAACAGGAACTATTGAGATACATGCAACCTCTGTTCCAGTCAAGCATTAGCCATAGTAGAGTGTTGTGGGTACAGGAAAAACACAAGACAGACGAGTTCATGTAGGGCTTTAATTCAGAGTGACCATTGTGGTTTTCCCCTTTTTTTTTTTACTTCTTAATTCATTTGTTGATATTTCAGCCCACAGTGAAGACAAGCGATGTGGATAAATGCTACATGCAGGCAGTCATGCAAAAGCTAGCTGCTTTTCTCAGCAGACAACATGCCAAGTTTGGGATTCAACAAGATATAATGGAGATAGATCAGTTCAACAAGGTTCACAGTTCTCACTGGATAATATTCTTACATTCGTGTCAGGCCCCGAGACAAGGCCCTTGATGCTGACAACCTTGTCAGGTGGCAAATTGTAAATTCTGCCAGTGTTGCTTCTGTCAGAAGTATTTTAAACAAGGCAACCTTCAATGGAAAAAGTGACAGTGTCGTCTGTAAAACCTGTAAATACCCACTAACAAAAGAGCAACACATTAGGAAAAACTTGTGCTTTATTAGCCTGAATTCATCAAGCAATTTGCACAAATGTTTCTGAACAACTGTGTCAACTGCAGACTGTTTTAGATGACAACTCAGTAAAATAAAGAATTAGGGTTGCTCCTTGACTGGATGACAACATTTCTAAACAGAATAACAGTAATTCCACTAAAAATATCTCTCTTGGGTTTCTCTAACAATTCTTTGAACTTCAGCTCTCAAAGTTAAATGATTTCTAGCAAGCTTTCCTACAGAAATTAACCTTTACTTCTCATCTTTTGGAGAAAATTTAAAATTATTATTAGACTGCAAACTATGAACTTCTAAACCAGAAAGCAAGTTCAAAGTACCTAAGCCTTTCATATTTTTTAACTTTATGAATATTTGAAGCATTGACTTACGAGTTTGAGTATCTAAATCTGACAATCAACAAGACTATAAACAAGAACCACTAGTGTCTGGTAAGGGTTTCAGGTGAATATTTAACCAAGATGAAATGTATGACATCTTCTGGGTTCATCAGTCCTTTCTCAAAATTCTGGAGATAATTTGAATAATACCAGAGGGAAAAGAATTTACAAAAAGGTAACTATGATACCGTACTCATCTTCAGAAAATCATATTCTTTACCTATTTAACCAGCTTCATTTAACAAATATTAGCTATTTTACTTTTGCAAATATACCACAAGATGATTTCATCTTAAATGATACTAAAAATGCATTACTTACATTCAAATAACTCCATGTTTTGAAAAGTTATACTCTTGATCCACTTACACGATACATTTACTACCTGCTTTCTAGGGAATACAATTAATTTTCTTTTTTACTGAGTAAACAAAATAAGAGATTCTAATCCAGCCTAAGAACACTCAGCTAGTTGAGGTGGCTCTGTGCTATACCTAAGTCTGCCCCACTGAAATCTTGTGAAAAAATCCCCAAAACCCTAGCAAAACTTCCATCCCTATGGTTGAAGGCTGTTGTGGTTTGACCCGGGCCAAATGCCAGGCACCCACAACATCTACACACTCACTCTCCCCTGCCACAGTTGGGCAGAGGAGAGAAAAAAAATTAACACACCCAGGGCTCATGAGTTGAGATAAGGAACCAAGAGAAGATGCACTGAGGGCAAAACAGGCTGAACTTAAAGTTGCAAAGTGATGTATTGCTAACAGAGTCAGAGGAGTAAATGAGAAGTAAAATAAAACCTTCAAAGACACCATTTCTCCACTCACCCCCCTCCCTCCTTCCCAGCAGCAGCACAGGGGGACAAGGCATGGTGGGAGCGGGGTAGGTCAATTCATCACCCAGATCTTCTTCCGCTGTCAGGGAGAGGAGTCTTTTCCTTTGCGTAGCTGTGGATCCCAATCCCACAACCATCAGCCCACCTGAACCTGCCACAATGTGAGCTCCTCCCACGGGCAGACAGTCCTCCCAAAACTGCTGCAGTGTGGGGTCCCTCGTCCACGGGGTACAGACCTCAGAGGCCAGGCTGTTCCATCTTGGGAGCAAGGCCTCTCTCTCCACTGGGCCTCCCTCTGCACCACAGCCTCCTCCAGGGATCCACCCGCTCCAGCATGGGCACCTCCCTACAGGCTGCGAGTGGATCTCAGCATCCCCTGTGGGCCCCATGGGCTGCAGGGGCACCCCCTGCTTCATCATGGTCATCACCATGGCCTGCAGAGGAATCTCAACTCCAGTGCCTGGAGCACCCCTCCCCCTCCTTCTCCACTGACCTTGGTGTCTGCTGTTGTTTTCCCTCACATGTTCTCACCTCCTTCTCCTCTGGCTAAGAAAAAGTGCATGCACCCATTGTTTTGATTTCCTCTTAAATATGTTATCAGAGGGGCGTAACTAACATCTCTAATTGGTCCAGCCTTGGCCAGCAGCATGTCCATCATCTTCAGAGCCATCAAAGATTGGCTCTGCTGGACGTGGTGAAAACTTCAAGAAACTTCACACAGGAGCCATCTTTGTCGCCCTCCTCCACCCCCCCAGCAAAAACTGGGCCAAGCAAAACCAACACAAAGGCCCAAAGTCAGGGTCCACTGTCTGGGTGAGGTACAGAGGCGATAAGAGTAGACGGAATGTCCCTGGAACCAGGTATGTGGAAGGGACCAGAAAATAGAGGCTAAAGCATGTGAGTATAGTAACTACTGCTAGATTATTGTAACACTGCAAGCCATGTGACAGTTTAAATAAACAGGCAAAAAGTATTGCACATTGCTTAAATTTTCTGAGTAAAAAGCAGATTTTTGTATGCTAGGGCATGTCTTGTTACAGTTTTAGGGTTATTTTAGACATCTGGTAATTTACTGAAATGAGTACATGCCTCCCATATTTCAAAAACTCATATTTGACCAGCAGCAAGGGTCCACATTTGGGAAAGCGTGAGAGCACATACCTAAATTCATCATAAATCCAAACTTGTTCCCAAATATTTGCTGAACAGAAGTGATTTTCTGAGAACTCATGGAATCTCAAATTCAATTTATAGTTCCTATGGTTAAGCAGTGCTACTATCCTGCTGAGAAAATGAAGACACTTTAGACTTTGGTGACCAGGCTCAACCCAGACTCTATAGACAGAGCCCGAGATTTTCATTGCAAAACCATTGAACGGTTTGAATGTGGTCCTTTTTGTTTTGATGCATTGTAAGACAGAAGTCTCTTACCGAGATCTGAACTAGATTTAGATCCTAAAGTCATGGAAACCCCAAAGTTGGTAGAACAAGGGCCTTGTTTCAAATCCATCTGTATCGGTATGGTGTTTGTCCCTGTAGGACTTCAAGAATGTGCAGAAGGGATTCATACAATAAAAGCAATATTTTCAGAAAAACATCGATGAATGTGATGTTTCAGATATAATGAAACCCAGAAAAACCCAAGTATAACAAAAATGAGTAAGTAATAGTTCTTGATTTTATTGAACGTTTTATGTAGTATTTATAGTACAATATTTTACAGTATTTAATCAGAGGTTTCAGGAAGAAGCTTGCCAAAGCGAATACTATTGGCAAAATTGGTTTAATATTAACCACTGTGCATTATTAAGTAATTTTAAGGAGAGGAAAAAAAGCGGTTTTTTTAAAAACCCCAATAGCTTAACATAGATAACAACATCCAAACTTATTTTGCTTTCCTATTTGGCATCTATGAATAGGCATGTATTTGGTGTGTATGAGAAATGTCTGCTACACCTTCTGCTAGCTATGGGGATTATGGCAAAAGAACTGGGGGCGGGGCAAGGCAAGGCAAGGCAAAATATTTTAAATATTTTAAATATTATTCTGTGGAAAGTCCTTGATTTTTGTTACTCAGACTTTGAAAAAACTCCTTCTTTCACCATGTGCAGAGTTGCTTCTACACCAGTTATACTGTACAATTCAAAGGACAGAATGAGGAATTTCCAGACTGTGGCATGCAAAGTTACTCTCTCAAACCCATGGCCAAGGTCTCCGAGGTGCTGCACTTTTTGTACCAGGGTCTATATTCTTATCTGCAAATTTAGTCACCCACATGCAGGAGTGTCTTGCAGCATGATGTATAACATGTGTGGGAATAGATTTGGTAGGTCAGTTTGGTTTAAACAAGTATCACCAAATTTTATTTTATTTTTTATTAATAGTGCTGTGCTATTTCTGGGTTGTTAAAGCCGGTTGAGGAAAATCACCCACAAAGTAAAAGGAACATGGCAAAATGTTCCTGCAGTGTGTTGCCTTAATACATTGAAATGATTTAATGACAAGTAGGGGATTACAGGAAAGCACAATGCACACTGGAGGTAGCAAAGGACACCCGCTGCCTGTACTGTGAAATTCAAAATGGATTCCAGGAAGGGAGCACAATGCCAGGCTGCTTTAACTATTGCTCCTACTTCCTATACCATTATTACTGCTCACCAGTCTTGAAGTCTGAATGACAGTGGTCTGAGCCCTTTCAAACAACAGCAAGAAGGTCAATTTTTGTAATGAGAAAATGGAAGTGGTGGTGCAGTGGATCACTGAACCTTACAGTTTCTTCTATGATAAAGTAGCAGCGCTCAATCAAATTATGGTGCAGGAACACAGGGACAACACCACCATGAAACACACGACACATGAACTAACAAAAGCACTTCAATTTGTGTAAACCCAGTGTGATATCAAAGCTAAGTTTGCTACTACCTTCACACTGCAGAATCGCTGCAACTCCTCACCAGCACAGCAGAAACTTGTACACCAAAGGAAAATCGCATTGCTTGCAAAGCCCCTTTTCCATCCTCAGTGCTTAGACCCCAGTCACACAGTAAATAAAATCTCTGGTTGCAATGACTTATTGAATGAGTTGTTCCAGAGAATTAAAATGCTTCATGTATACAAAACCCTGCTTTGATTAATACTTTAGCTCCCCTTTTTCTAGGACTTTGGAACTTACTGCAGGTGAGCAAGCCAGCATGAATAACCTTCCAGGTTTTAAAATATTGTCAACAGAGCTGCAATTACAGTACTCCAAGACCACACTGTCTTTGTGCTTGTGCATAAAGCTTCACAGAGGTCAAAAATTAACAGTTGTAAGCTACAACTATTTTACCCTTGAAGCCTTGCACAGTAGTTGAACGAGTTTGAAGTACCTCTGTATCCTATTCACTGCATCTCCCCACTTTCCAGTACAGTAATATCAAGGGTAATGCTTAGCAACAATATTCACATATTCATCAGCTTTGCATTTTTACTTTATGTCCCTTTAACAGCCTAGGTGACTCTAATGAAAGGGAGCAAACCTTAGTACAATAAATCTGTGAAAGAAATTACAGACACAAACAAGAAATCTGAGGAATAAAGCAACTAGAATGTCAATAAAATAGTAAGAAATTTTCTGGTACCCTGAAATAACTGATCAACAGAAAATGTGCATTATTTGCCCAAGCACACAAGATAAGCAGAATTGTTTTAAAAGATCTTGATGATTTTCTTAAATTGCACTTTTTCTAATAAGAAGTATGGAGAAACCAAGTATTACGTGCAGGACACTTTCATCCAAAGACATATAGAAGAAATAAAAATGATGGATCAACTGGAGAAGCTAAGTAACCATTAACTAAATCTGATAGATGTTTGGTTTTTTGTTTGTTTAATTTTGAAAGAAGTGAACTAATCTTTAAAGGCTCAAAACCTGTAAATGAGATTTACCCAGAAAGATTTTCTAACATTCCAACAAGCAGCCAGTGTGATGGGTAAATTTTTCTTCTGTAGTTTCTGTCAGTCAGTCTATATTTTTAGGAATGGTTTTGACTATTCGTGTAATTTACTTACACTCAAGAACATACTGTACTATTATGCCAGGCAGTAAGGGTGAAAAGAAATTCAGCCCTATGCTCTGATGCATATTTTCCTATATTGGGGACCATCCTTGGCAGTTCCAGCTGTCCTGGGAAGTCCCACCTTCCTCTGCAGCTCAACTTTGACCAATTCAGAAAGAGCAGATACAAGCATAACCTCTAAAATGTGAAAGGCAATATTTCCTTAGCTTACAGCCTACTATAAAATCATCTAATTCCACATGTATAGACAATTTTTGCCTGATTATTTCTAAAATAATTAATGTGAAATTTAATATGAAACAAATATTAACTTATAGTTTTAATATGTTCTGTATTCTACTGAAGTCAAAACATTGTAAGGAATCTTGATATTAAGCAACTTAAACTTACCAATCACTTTTGAAGATCTCACTTCATGACAATTATATTCAGAGCACAGAACCTAATTTTCTGGCACAAGACTGGTGAAGATTTCAGTGGGAGATCTTCGTGCTCTTGATTAGAACCTCCAGGCTCTTAGGCAAGAGCTTATTTACTGACTTTATTTTCTCTGTTTGTGCAAGTCAGCTCCCTCCCCCCCACCCCCCGCTTTTATGTGCTTTGTATACAACAGAAGTGATTGGGTTTATTTGCTTTTCCAACAGTACATGGAATCTTTAGGAAGCTTTGGGTGGGACATATGTTGATTTTTTTTTTTAATGATACTGATTACAGCTGAACAGCTGAGTCATGATACCATCTCCATTCCCTTGGCTTGGGAGGTTTGCCATTGCTCCCTTGGCATTCCCACCCTCCAGCAGGCCAAGCTTTGATGCAGAATTAGGAGTTCATTTAAATGCATGTTAACAACTGAAATCCTGTTTTCATGTGAAGTTCTATAAAAACTTCAATACTTACTATTTATGAAACCTTTAAGGTGATATTAATGCTGTGGGATCACTAGCTTCAACAATAATTAGTATGAGTTTGTTGCTGCCATGAAAATTATAGTAACTGTTATGTGGCACGCACTGGAACAACATATCAGATACAATATTTGCACTCTCTGAGTCACTTTTAAAATATGAATAATGTTTTAGAAGTAATTTATCTTCCCATTCACATAACTAGAACAAGAATTCTCCATACAGACCTTTAGAGAAAGCTAACAAGCTGGATATCCAGCCCCTACAGGCACTGCTAACCAGGCACATAATCTGATTCTTCTCACACATCATAGCCAGGTCTTGGTTATGTTCCTGTATCACTGGGTTGAGCACAACAGAAAAGGTTCCCCAGGGTATATTTCGTTTTTAAAAATATTAAATAATTTTTTTTAGTTCTGAATATCTGCATTCCTACTGAAATCAATGACAGCTGGAAGCAGTTAGCAATTCCAACGACTGTGCTCTTAACTACTTGTTAAATACTTCTGTACTGCTACAGAATACAGCATTGTTTTTTAGTTTCAAAGAAGTCAAAATTCATGCAGAAGTTTTCTTTCTCTTTTCGGTCTAAATTGCTTTTCAATAATAGAATTCTCCTTATTAGCATTTATTTTATTTTTTTAGAGCTAGAGTTAGAACATCTTTTTCAAAGTCTTATGATAGGCCTATTATTCCCAATTACTACTCTTCATATATTCAACTATTTATTGTGCAAACAACCTGCTTTTACAGTAGGTGTCCATTTGATTTCTCTACCTATGTGCATCTATATGTTTTGTGTCCTGAATTAATCGACAGGGATATCACTTAGAATTTTCCCCTTTGGGGCAAGAATTGCTTTATGTCGAAAGTTAACCTTGTGGTGAGCCCTGCTAGTTCTTGGAAGAAGGAGTACACATGCAACGATGTTGAATTTAATCAGATTCCTCTGGGCTGATTCTGCAGGATGTCTGCATCATTTTGAATCAGCCTTTGCAACAGTCAAACTATTACTAAGGAAAAAAAATACTTGAGCAACTTTTTAGCAGTGAGTCAATATTCAGGAAGACCATTGTGCCTGATTTAATCTAATAGAAATTAGATTTAATGGATGACTGGTTGTAGGTCACAGGAACCTCAGTATCAGGCTCACCAGACAAGACATATTCTGTGCCTCAAAGGGATACATGTCTTAGCTGCAATCTGCTTACTAGGTGGACTGTGATAAAATCCATGACCCAAAACACAGCTTTTACACACAGGCTGCTTTTAAGTGGTACAGGATTGTCACATTACTGAGGTAGTTCCATGAATAATAGTGTGAGAGAAGCAGAGTACTTCATTCATCCTTTCAATCCTAAGGGAACATGCAGGGCACACCTACCACAGCTCCTGCAAATGCTGTGTTCTTGCCCTTTTTGCAATAGGCTGAGCATAAAGTTGTTGAAAGTCCTCAGGACTTGGGCTGTAGCTTGTCACTGCATACAGGTGTCCCAATGAGTCTCTGTGTGTAAAGTCAGAATTAGGGACTGCAGTAGGTTCTATACCTCACCATTCAGCCCACAAACAACTCTCCCTAGGAAACATGTTTTCCTTTATCACAGCTGCAACAGTCCTAAGGCAGTGAAGGAAAAATCAGCTCTCTGTTCTTCTGGTGGGAACTAGCAGAAGTTTTAAAGCAGCTCTAGCACCCTGAAGACTGGTATCTTACTTTTGTCAGTTGGATGCCATCACTGGGAAGGGCCTGTGAAAACCATCCTGCAGCCATGCAACTGGTGTGTATACAAAAAAAAAATATCCCCACAAGAAATTTACCCCTCTTATTTAGGGTGCTGGTTTTTCGGTTTTGGTTTGGATTTTTTTTTTTTTTTTTTTTTAGGAATTATAGTAATTACATTAAATTGTGTTAAACACTATCGTTTAAATCACCTTTAGTGCTTGTCTCCAGGTCCAAGGAACGTGCATATTTCATGATCTTAATATTAATCTAATATTAAGTTTAATAAATAGAGTCACTAGACAATATTTTTGTCTGAGAGACAGTTCTTGTTATTTCACATGGGCAACATGTTGTTGACAAATTGAACTGCCCCTTACTGGCTGGTAGGCTCAGAAATGCTACCCAGTCTCCTAGACAGTCCCACCCAAAATGAGAATTTAGACCCAACACTGGTATATCAAGGAGTGACATAGAATTAAAAGCTGGGATTTCACGTGCAGATGTGTGGCCTATTCCTTTCATCCCACTGAATTTTTATTATAGGGGTCTTCAAGTTCATAGCATGTCTTTGTAGCTCATTAGTCATGGTATATATCGGTTGGTAGGGGCTGGATAGGAAACAAGTGGTTGTAAACAAGCTGAAATAAGAAATCAGTAAGAGTTTTTCAGCTGGGTGCATGTCTTGATTCTTTGATACATTTCTGTGGAAGTAAGGATAAAGAGAGGAGCTCAGCAAATTGGAGAACAGCAAGGTCACAGACTTTGACACAATACGGAGTCATGCAAAATATATATGGCAGCTGATATTTGGATAGAAAGAGAGGGTTTCTAGAAAGGTATAAAAAATGCTATGAACATCTTTTTTGTAGCCCAGAAGATGAGTTAACTGGGTGATGAACAAATAGAACTGGTGGCTGGTATCTGTTGCTATTTAATAACACTACGGGTCAGCGTAAGCCGAGGCACATTCAACTGCTGGATACAAGCATTTTGTTGTCTAATGTGCAAACTCTTCCTCACCACCCCTGCAGCTTCATTTCCTGAGTCTGTTTCCCTTCTCAGAGCTCTGTTTCCCCACATGGCAACACCATTCCCATTTCTTGACCTTATCTTGGCTTTCTATTTCAATTCTATGCAAAGCTCCACCAATAAAATTCATAGCACCTGCATGTTCCATCAGTCCCATTGGCAGCCTTTTCACTGTTCCAGAGGAGAAAATAAAATAGTGACTGTCCCATAAATCACACTTTTGTATGGTGCACATTCCATATTAAGTGTAGGGAGCAACAATAAACTTGCCTGAGAGAATATTCCTCTATTGCAGTTCGTGCACTTCTGTGACTGGTGTGAACCTCCTGCTTTAAGCTTCTCCTGCTTAAAACAGTTTACTTCACAAAATACCTTGGCATTTCGACTCATTCCAAAAGCTAGCCCACCCATCATCTTCAGCAAGGCCAACAATTGCTCACAGGTCAAGCAGCCTCTAGATAGTACAACACTATCATTGTTGGTTACATTAATAATCGGTCTATCCTTGTGTAGGAGAGATTAATTCCTTTTTAAAATAACTTTGATATGAGTTGTTTGATTGAAGGGGGTTTATAGATCAAGACATAGGTATGTTTTCAGAGAGAAGAGAACAAATCATATGTGACAGATGTCAGTCATGTTACTTAATGCACTACTGGAAAGGAGCACACTTGAATGCTAGAGGATAACTTTCACAAAGACATCCAGAAGAATATTAAGCAGAGCATGCATAACGGACCCACAGCCAACCATTCAAACAGATGCAGTTAGTAATCAGGGTTGCAAAATAAACCTTCAGGACAACATGGCTAAAGAAATACACTTTCTTTTTGCTTATCTTCTTTATTTCCTGCTTGCTTGATGAGCCATTTTTTGAGGGGGAAAGCTTGTGAGGATGCTGACAAAGCTGGGACAACCCAACAAGCCCTACAGTCAAGTGTCCTCTGACAGCAGTGCAGGGAGGTAGACAGCAAAAAAGACCTAGAAACATTTCCCTTGCCCCTTACCATGGTCTCAGTTTTATCTTGCGCAACTTCTATCACCAGACCTTCATGCCTTATTCATTTCTCCACCATGCCAAGTATAATCCACCAAAACCAGGTTTAGCTCATTTTAAATCAACTTTGCTTCACCCAAGAAGCCATTCCTGTCTCTCTTCCTCTGTCACTGTACACATCCCTGAGTATGAAACCTCTTGAACAGTGAAGCAAATATTAGTGGTTTCTGAGCTGCTAGAGCAAAGACCACAGTAATACCTGTCTTTACATAAAATATGGCACTGGTGACAATAGAGAGGGAGAAGACAGCTCTTGCTTGTCAGAGAGAACCAATTTTTGGAAAAGGCAAACAAACCAGACAACACTTCACATCACCTTCTCTGAATGGGAGCATTTGCAGGTTGCCAACCTCTAGACCTATTTTAACTGCTAGAGGCTTTGAATGGATATTTGATTTTCTTTGGACAGATGCCTAATTAAACTAGTACTGAAATGTATTTGGTCAATTAGGGAGAGATTTAAGATAGATACTAAGAACTGTTTATCTGATGTTTTTATTCCCTAGCGATTGTACAGGTCTATTACAGCTCTTAAGAGAAAGCGGTAGCAAGAAATGTAATATCAGTTTATCAGTACAGATACCAGCAGTGCTTAGATAAAGTCCTTGTCTTCAATAGTCTATACACAGACACTTTGTTTTGTAATGACTTTTACAAGGTGAATTCATGCAAAAGCTTTATTCTCAGGCTGTGTCAGTAACACAAACCCACACAGGATATCTGCTTCTTTTACTCTTGATGTGTATGAGGAAAAAGAAAAAAAAGATTGCTAAATTTGCTCTCTATTTTCCAGAAAACACTTTTATACCTGATTCTCTGAAAGGCTTCAGGTTGTCAAAAATAAAATGAAAGAAGGACTTTTTCTACTTTCGTTAGAAATTCTTAACTAATGACAAAATCATTAAGGCAGAGCAAAGCTAACTGTTCATTAAGTGCTCAACAAAATAGAACTCAAAAATGAGTGTCCATGTGGAATTTTTGTTTCAGACACAAGCACTGTTTGCTGTTGATACACTTCCCATAACAAAAGTCTAAAAAAAAATACTTAAAACTTAGCAGATTCTGGAACAGACAGCATAGTGTGCCTGAATTATGACATAGGCTTAAAGACTTGGAGATATTGCAAGTGACCTGCTGGACCATGGGCTTCAGTCATCATAAATCATCTTAAGGTATTATTTTCCATAAACATCTTGGAGGTTTTAAGTACAATCACATTACAGTAAACTCCTCTTTTCTCATCATGCAGAGTGTGAATGTAACTTGCAGGGTGAACCTTCTCCAGGGGCTGTGCAGTGAATAAAGCTGTTGTCAATCAGAGCCTTGTCTCACATGATGAAGAAGCCGGAGAGTAAAAAGAATGTAGGAAACACAAGGGCAGAGTCATGGGTGACAAAGTTACTGCTGAAGAACAGTATTCTTTCTGTGACGTTGTTCAAGTTTCAGAAAACAACCTCGCGTTTCAGACAATGTCTCAAGACTCTGAGAATTAGTTCCATTTATTAGCCTTTGTTATGCCAGTTCTACGGCTGTAAAGTTGCATGTCTTTGGGATTTCCTGCTCTCCACAGGCTGTATTTCACCAAACACTAGATTTGTATAGAACTAGTGGAATTTTATTGCCCAGCAGTCATAAAATGTTTTATTGCATGTGCAGTTTCACACACACAAACTCCAAAGATGTTATGAGTATCAAACATTTTTTAAATTAAATTCTCTGAAAATCTAGATAAAATTGATATTCCCTGCTACTTTCAATAAATTAAATTCCACTAGATTTCACAGACATGATTTCCATTCCTTTCCACCTTTACATGCTGCTCTGTTTTTCCCTAATGATAAAAGAATAGAGTAACAAGATAAAGAGGAAATTTGGTGAGTTTCTTGAATCTGCTGGATATACTGCCCAGAATGGAAGGTCTTCATTCATGATATGTAAGAAGTCTTCCCCCCTCCCACAAATACAGTTCCCCAGTGCAAGTCCACTGAAATAAATGGAACAAGCCCTGTTGTTTTTAAATAGGCTTTGAGTAGGGGGTCTCAGTGGTTGTTTATTGGCTGGATTTATTCTGTTTTTCTTTGCTGTATTCATACATAATTCCTTGGAATAATATGAGCAATTTTTACCTTTCACTGCTCTCTACATTTTGTCAAATTCTAATGCAGTGCATTTGCTACAAATGCAGATATCTTTTTTAGCTCCATTTAATGTTCTGCCTCTGCATTTGAACAGACCACTTTGTCAAATCAGTGAATTTGGTACAACGAGGAGACAATTTGTTGCCTCCTTCTGGGGTCCCCAAAGACATCAATTAACTCAAAGCACGAGTTCTGACAGCACAAACAGGAAGAGTTAACCCCCCACAGTTATTCTTTATATTAGTCAATCCACCCTCCTCATTCCCTCCGTCCCTCTTCATTTTCCTTTCTAATGAACAGGGACAGATACCTCTTTCTACTGAGATACTTCCACTTCAATGACAATTCCCTGGCTCTCCCCAGGTGATTTACTTTTCAAGCAGTGCCCACTTATTGATCTCTTCTGTGACAAATTTCATCACATGCACAGTCCTGGCAAACATTTCTGGAGATGAATCCTTCCTGCTGTTCAAAGAGGAGGATTATTTTTATGCAATATATTTCAAAAAATGGTTCCTGGCATAGAATCACTTTCAATAAACTGTGCAAGAATTCCTCTACTAACAAGTTAATAAGAATTGCTGCTAAAATTCTTACCTTTATTACTGCTAAATATGTATGTATAAAGTTTAATTTACATTGATGTTCTTCCAAACTTAGACTCTGGAAAGATTTTTT